>JABTTQ020000041.1:0-261270 GCA_016081115.2 Rehmannia glutinosa
GCGTAAAATTTCAATTACCACCATTATTGATTTAATAATTTAATATTTTAATTAGTTCTTTTTTTAGAAAAATCACATAGTTAAGCTATGATGATTCATGATTCATATAATTAGCCTCCAAGGAAAACATTTGTACTAAATCTGTTTAAAATGTTGGTTTTAAATTCTACAATAATCTCAACCTTTTTCTTATAATTATTTTTGTAATTTTGACATTTGATAAAATTGAAAACCACTATATATAAGATACAAGTCTTGTTTTCAGAATTTTCCACCCCCACCCCCAATAGAATAATTAAAGAAGAGAAAAAAATATCCATTTTATTCCCCTGGTGTACACATGAGATGAAATGGTCCAATTTCAACACGTAATTTTTTTTTTTTTTTTTTTTTTATGTTTACGTATATATATATGGTTTTGAATATGATGGTTTTAGAATATTAGGAAATCAAAATCATCCTTTTGAGAAACGCCCATCACCCCCAATCATCCTCAAATATGAAAAATATAGAACAATAAGAAAAAGGGAATTTTTCTTGCTTTTACTCCACTTTATTACCATAACTTTCAACTTTTACAAGATTTTGTATGTCAAAAGTGCTGAGGAAAACTATTGCAATATATGATGAAAACCCATGATTTTGATCCCTTGATTGATTTTATTTCCTTTATCAAAATTTATTTATCACAACAACAAAATTAATTATTTGTTATAATAATTTTTTATACCACAAGAAAAAATACATATATAATATATATGCGTGAGTGTGTTTGTGCATATATAATCAGGAAATTTATAGCATATATAAAAGAATTCTATCCCAATCCCACTTAATTATAAATAATAATTAACAAAAATGTGGGCTGAAAAAAAGAAGAAAAAAAAAGAACCAAAGGTTATGGAAAGAGAGCATATGGTTCTGCCAACTACACACCAGCTTTAATTGCACCATCTCTTCCAACACTTATTTGGTCTCCTGATCATATATTCCCACTTGCACTAGAGAGTGACACCCAGGTCATGGTCCATGACTCCATGGCTATCAACTTGAAGAAAAATACCCCAGCCACATTAATTTTATTTATTTATTTCCCTTTTTTTATAAATACATATATTATGAGGGCAAATCGACTCTACACCACCATTTATTTGTTTAAATTATTTAATTACGAAATTATTTATTTATTAGTTCATAATTATTAATTATTGGGTCAAATTATTACCAACAGGACATGAGGCCCAATTCACTGCTCAATTCATATTATTACAAGTAATTATATTGGGAAATTACATAAGTCTGTTGATTTTGGTCCTATACCATACAATACGCTCCTATTACTTTGTAACTAAATTTTTACTTTTGTACCTAATTTTTACCCCCGCATATTTTTTTCGTTTTTTGTTTTTCGCATTGTTTTACATGTTATATAAGTTGTTTCGATATTGTCTAATTAGTTTCTTTGTTGTTTTTATCTTGTTTCTTTATTGTTTCGATGTTTCAAAACAACTTTAACCTATTTTTATCTGCTGTTTTTTATTCATATATTATTTTGTACATTATTTTTATTGTTTTGGTGTTGTTCTACAATATTTTTAATGTTGTTCTAGTAATTGTTTTTGTTGTTTTCATGTAGTGTTCAATATATAAATACACTTTTTACCTATTTTTAAGCTCTTTTTATTCATGTGGTGTTTTAAATATTTTTTACGTTGTTTTTGGGTTGTTTCCATATCCTTTTTAATGTTGTTCGATATTTCTTTGTTGTTTTCATGAAGTTTTTGATGTTTAAATACAATTTTTTTACCTATTTTTATCTTTTTTGCTCATATAGTGTTTCTATATTGTTTCTAGTTTTATTCTATATTGTTTCTTGGTTGTTGAAACATGTTAGAAACAATGTTGAAACAAAGCGTAAAAATGTCCTGGAATTATTCTTTTGAGTGTATTGTTGTGTTAAAAAAAAAGTGGGAGCATATATTTAGGTAAAATTATACCGGGAAGCATAAAAGGTTGACACTTTGACTTAAAAAGGTGAGTATTTCACATTGCCCTAATTATGTACTTTGTTAGTGCGGTTTCAATATCTCATTAGTTAATTTTTGTTAGTCCAGTGGCTACGATAATATAGAGGGGGTGAATAGATTATGCCGATTTTTCGCAAATCGCCCTCTGTTTCGAATGAACAAATAAATGACAAGAATGTATGTGCGGAAAATAAACAATACTCGTCGATTTAAAGAGGTTCAACCCACCTAGGGCCTAATCTCTACCACCCAAAGATATCTTAATGGATTTGAAAAGGAAAAAAGATTTTATTAATTACCACAATTAATACAACACCACCTTTGAATATTACCACAATCTTCTTACAATACCTTCAAGAAGATTACCACAATCTTCCTTCAACACCTATGAAGAGTACCACACTCTTCAACACCTAAGATCACCCAAGTGTGTTCTTACCACAAGAACACTAACAAGGATATATTGTTTTGGATGATAGAAAAATTCAAGATTACAACTCAATAAATGAAGTATACAAATTTTGAGTGCAAGTGTAATGAAGAACAAAATGCCTAGACCTCAAGATTGTGCAAGTGCAAGAACTTAGGCTATTACAACAAGAAGGTAAAAATGAAAGCTTTGAGAATTTTGCAGATTTCTTGCTGTATTGTATGCTTGTGTGTTATGTCTTGTGTCTTCAAATCATCCTCTATTTATAGGAGAGTCTTCATAGACATAGGCTCCCCCTTCTTCACTTTTGTCTACAAAAAGAGGATCACAAGATTTAGAAATATTGTACAAAAATCAAAAGCAAATCTTCTTTGATAAGGATTCCAACGGTAGAAATTTTTCTTTGTCAAAATAATACACAGCATGCGACCGGTCACCCTATAGAAAATTTTGAACGTTATTTAATTAGTGCGATCCAGTGCGGGTCGGAGGAGGGTCGACCGGTCAAGGGGGTCCGACCAGGTTGCCCTAGGTTGCGGCCGGTCGGCCCCGGGCCGGTCCCCTCTTGATTTTTCAAGTATGGAGTGTTCATTCTCGTTTTTCATTTCTCCAGTGCACGGCCGACTTTTTGCTCGACCTGGCCGACCTCGAACTTGAAATGTTGTCCGATTTTTGTCAAAAATAAACTTCAAAAATACTCCAAAAATTAGTAAAAACATTTTAAATCAATTGGGAATATTTGGACAACTTTTATAAATATTTTTTGGTATAAAACTCATTTAAACAAAATCATCAAAATCTTGATAAAAACATTTATCTAACAAACTCCCACTTTTTGATGATTACAAACCAAAACAATTTTAGGAAGTCGATTTTAAAAATAAAACTTATTTTCCGGTCTAAAGCATCAATCCATTACAAGCAAGATTTACCATAAGTAAAACACACAAGAATATGAGCAACTATTTTTCAAAAACATTTTTTTCAAAAATATTTTTGCACAAGCTCCCCCTATCAACATGCATAACAAAAATAAGTAGAAGCAAATAACTACAAGCTAAAAGCTTGAATTTCATGAGCTTAAAAGCTCTCCCTGTTACAAAGACATCATTAGTCAAGCACAAAAGTCCATAATACATCACATGGACTAAGTATTATTCACAGCTTTTGGCTTTTAAGAGCACTAGCTTATAGCTTTTCTTGCGAGCTTATTTTCGCTTCTTTGAGCGTATGAGTGTTTTTCCTGTTTCTCCCCCTTTGGAATCATAAAAAAGAATGTTAGCACGATAAAAACATCATATAATTATATCAAAGTGCGCAACTTAATCGTTTTATCGAGCATATTGAAAATTTAAGCTTAAATTCCAAATAAAAAGGGAAAAATTGCTCATTTGATTTGCAAAAGCTCATTTGAATGATAAAATATGATCTCTATAAACTTATAAGACTTTTCAAATCAAGAGAATCATGTAGGTGATGAATTTTTCGTTGAAACATTTTGTCGACCAATTGGCGTGCGTCGAATAAAATAAGAGATATATACGCCTTTGTAAATCATTTAAGCCAAAAAATTTCATCACCAATTGCAGTATAACAATATTCATCCATCAATAATCATCATATACAATCTACTAATACAAGAATTTCATCAAAATATCAAGGTACAAGAACATTCTCAAGGGTTCAACCCAATTGAGATAAAATGATAAATTCTTACCAATTGATTGAAGAAGTCGGATGATAATGATGAAATACAAGTTACATAAACTCAAAAATATAGATTTTATAAGAAGACAATCATTTTGAGTGAATTTTGAATGAAAAATGCGAAGGGGTTTGATTTTGAAGGAAAAGAACCAAAATGACGTTTGAAAGGACATAAACATTTTTAAAATTTTGAAATAAGGGCGGCCGGGTCGTCTGTACTGGTCGACCATCCTGGTCGACCGGTTCCTGAACACCAGTTCTGTTTTCTGTCCGAATTTTACACCAAAAATTCGATTTTTCACCCCTAAGTTTTAAAAACATGCAAATTGCAATCATAGACCTTATTCAATATGCATTATGCCTAACCGAGCTCGTATTGAGGCAAAAGTCTCGGAAGATAGCGGTTTTGTAAAGATATCCACCAATTGATCTTGAGATGGAACAAAAGATATCTCAATTTTTCGTTTTGAAACACAATCCCTTAGAAAATGATGTCGAATCTCAATATGTTTAGTACGGTTATGATGAACCGGGTTTTGAACAATATTTATAGCGGATATGTTATCACAAAAGATAGGAACACTTTCAAAAGAACATTTGTAATACGCTAAAGTTTGTTTCATCCAAAGCAATTGAGTACAATAAAAAGCCGCGGAAATATATTTGGCTTCGGCCGTTGAAAGTAAAACACAATTTTGTTTCTTTGAAAACCAAGAAACTAGGCAATCACCTAGAAATTGACATGATCCGGAAGTACTTTTACGATCATCAATATTTCCCGCATAATCCGAATCACTATAACCTTTAAGAGAAAAATTTTCATTCTTTAGATAAAATAAACCATATTGAATAGTGCCTTTCAAATATCGAAAAATCCTTTTAACGGCACTCATATGAGATTCTTTGGGATTGCTTTGAAAACGATCACATAGGCATACGAGATGAAGAATATCTGGTGTACTTGCGGTTAAATAAAGTAAACTACCAATCATACCTCGATACTTGGATTCATCAACCGGCTTGTCTTTTTCATCTTTGTCAATCTTGACGTTTGTTGCCATTAGGGTAGAGACGGTTCTTCCTTCTTCAATTCAACTTCTTCAAAAGCTCTTTTGTATATTTTGATTGCGAAATATAAATTCCTTCTTGGCATTGCTTAATTTGAAGTCCAAGGAAGAAGTTG
Organism: Rehmannia glutinosa; assembly: GCA_016081115.2. Taxonomy (NCBI): domain Eukaryota; kingdom Viridiplantae; phylum Streptophyta; class Magnoliopsida; order Lamiales; family Orobanchaceae; genus Rehmannia; species Rehmannia glutinosa. The sequence continues at coordinate 5,348 of JABTTQ020000041.1, forward strand.
AGCTCGCCTATCATGCTCATTTCAAATTCACCTTACATTAACTTAGAAAATTTCTTGCACAAGGATTCATTAGTAGCACCAAAAATAATATCATCAACATAAATTTGCACTAATAAGCAATCTTGCCCCTTTTCAAAAACGAAGAGAGTTGTATCAACTTTAACTCTTGTAAAACCATTTTGCAAAAGAAAAGAGCTAAGTCTATCATACCATGCACGGGTGCTTATTTCAAATCATACAAGGCCTTTTTAAGTTTATAAACATCATTAGGCCTAGAAAAATTTTCAAACCGCGGAGGTTGTTTTGCATAGACTTCTTCTTGAATAAGACCATTTAAAAATGCGGATTTTACATCCATTTGGTAAAGCTTGAAATTTTTAAAGCAAGAATAGGCAAGTAAAATACGAATAGCTTCTAAACGTACGGGTGCAAATGTTTCATCATAATCAATACCTTCTTCTTGACAATAACCTTGATCTACTAACCTTGCTTTGTTTGAATAATATTGCCTTGGTCATCGAGCTTGTTCCGAAATACTCATTTTGTACCAATAATTGTTTGAGATGGAGGACAAGTTACTAATTCCCATACATCATTCCTTTCAAATTGATTCAACTCCTCTTGCATTTCTAGAAACCAATCCTCATCTTCAATAGTCTCCTTAGCATTTTTAGGCTCTTTTTGAGATATAAGAGCTTTCTCGCAAATTTTCCTCGAGTCATTACTTTATCAAGGGGATCACCTATAATAAGATCTTTTGGGTGATCTCCCTTAAATTTCAATGCTACGGGAAGATCCGAAGTATCACCTTTGTCTTCTTGAGGAACATTTGAGCTTGAAGGTTGATCATTTTGAGCATCATCTTGAACAATTGGTTCAATAACATTCTCTTCATCACTATCATCATTGGGTATCCTTTCAACACCCGAAGCTTCATTGAATTTGACATGGATGGATTCTTCAACAACTCCACTAGTCTTATTGTAAACCCGATATGCTTTGCTCTTGGTTGAATATCCCATAGATATTCCTTCATCGGCCTTGGGATCAAGTTTGTCCAATTGATCCTTAGTATTCAAAATAAAACACTTACATCCAAATATTTTGAAATAACTAATATTTGGAGTTCTTCATTTCCAAAGCTCATATGGAGTTTTATTCATTTTAGGACGAATATAAACTCGATTAATGACATAGCAAGCGGTGATTACAGCTTCGGCCCAAAAATATTTTGGAAGTGAAAATTCATTGAGCATGGACCGACTTATTTCTTGAAGTGTGCGATTCTTCCTTTCGGGTACTCCATTTTGTTGAGGTGTCCTTGGAGCCGAAAGATTGTGACCATATACCTTGGTTTCACAAAAGACTCTATATTCTCCATCAAATTCTCCACCTCGATCACTCGAATAGACTTAATAGTATCTTCCTATTCATTCTCAATAAGTCTACACAACTTAACAAACTCATTATCGGCATCGTTTTTATTTGCAAGAAATAGATCCCAAGTATATCTAGAAAAATCATCAACTATAACAAAAGTGTAATGTTTTCAACTTAGACTTGCAAGACCAATATCCCCATACAAATCTAAATGAAGAAGTTGTAGAGGCTTTGTTGTGGAAATTTTATTAAAAACAACATTATAATTTGAATCACAAAGTTGGCTAACACTTATCAAATTAAACTTAAGCCCTTCTACTAAAAGAACATTATTAAGAGAGAAAGAAGAGTTACCAATTTCTCCATTTCCAAGAATTCTTCCTTTGCCATTGCCGAACATGACAATACCCTCTTCTTGGAGCTTGATGTTGGTAAAAGTTCTTTCTTTCCGGTTATATGGCGTGAACACCCGCTGTCCACGAACCATTTTGAATCCTCCATAGTTGTAATAGCCCCTATGACCCACAAAAGAATTATTTTTAGGTACCCTATGGTTTTGGGGTCCATGGGGGTTAGCCTTGAGACCTTTGGGTCTCCAAACAAAGCTAAAATTATTCTTCAATTTACAATGACTAACATAGTGACCAACTTTATCACAATAAAAACAAATAAGATTATGGGCACTACTAAAGACGTACAAAAGTCGGACCTTGGTCTTTTTCTTTGAAAGAGGTTGAAAATGTTTATAGCCAAGTCCTAATTTAGAATGCTCACCTTTGTAAGTCCAGCGGCTACGATAATCTAGAGGGGGTGAATAGATTATCTCCATCTTTCGATTTTACCCTCTTTTTCAAACAAAACAAGCCAAGACAATATAGAAGGTGCGGAATGTAAACACACGTCGATTTATAGAGGTTCAACCCACCCAGGGCCTAATCCTCTACCACCCCAAGATATCGGGATGGATTTCAAAAAGAAAAAGATTTTATTAATTACCAAAATTAATACAACACCAACTTACAACAACACCTTGAAGAGCACCACACTCTTTCTTCAACACCACCTTTGAGATTACCCCAATCTCTCTTGAAGATTACCACAATCTCCAACGGCACCTTGTGAATATGACCACAATATTCAACCTTGAAGAATACCAAATTCTTCAACACCTCGACAAGAAGATTACCACAATATTCTTGCACCTAACACCTAGATCACCCAAGTGTGTTCTTACCACAAGAACACTCACAAGGATATCTTGTGTTGAATGATTACCCAAAAATTCAAGATTACAACTCGATAATGAATTATACAATTGAGTGCAAGTGTAATCAAGAATAGCCTAGACCTCAAGGATGTGAAAGTGATATGCTAGGCAAATTACAACAAGAATAATGACAATAGAAGACCAAGTGTTTGCTTGAGTATATCTTGTTGTTTTGTGTTGTTCTCTCTTGTTGTAGTGCTTCAAATCTTCCTCAATTTATAGGAGATGATTGATACTTGATAGGCTCCTCTTGGAATCTGATATCTACAAAAAATTGCAATTAAAATCAAAATTATAGTGTTAGAAATCAATCCCACAAATTAAGGAAAAGCATGCCGCACAATGATTAGAATTTTGTCATTAAACTTAGATGCGACGGGTCGCGACTAATAAGATTTGAGAAAGAACGCAGCAAATTGCATCAGGGGACCGGTCCTTGGGGGCTTGACGGGTCTCCTAGGGTGCGACTGTGGTCTGTTAGTCCAAGTGGCCAGGATAATCTAGAGGGGGTGAATAGATTATGCCGATTTTTCGCAAATCACCCTCTTTTTCGAATCAACAAGTAAATGAAAAAGAATATAAATGCGGAAATTAAACAACACTCATTGATTTAAAGAGGTTTAACCCACCTAGGACCTAATCCTCTACCACCCCAATATCTCCAGGGATAGATTTCAAAAAAAAAAAAAAGATTTTATTAATTACCACAATTAATACAACACCTTGAGGATCACCACAATCCTCTTTACAACACCTTCAAGGAGATTACCACAATCTTCCTTCACCACCTTTGAAGAGTACCACACTCTTCAAACACCTATCACCTAGATCACCCAAGTGTATTCTTACCACAAGAATACTCACAAGGATGTCTTGTGTTGAATGATGGACAAAATTCAAGATTACAACTCTATAAAACCAATACAAAGATTGAGTGAAAGTGTTATCAAGAATCAAAAAGCCTAGACCTCAAAGATGTGCAAGTGAAAGTACTTAGGCTATTACAACAAGAATGTAAAAATGAAAGCTTGAACAATTTGCGATTTTCTTGTTGTGTGTTTTGCTTGTATGTGTTGTGTCTTATGTCTTCAATTCATCCTCTATTTATAGGAAGTCTTCACCAACATAGGCTCCCAACATATGCTCCTCTATCTTCACTTTTGTCTACAAAAAGAAGATCACAAGATGTAGAAATATTGTACAAAAATCAAAAGTAAATCTTGTCAAAAATTTCAAAAAAGATAACTTTTCATTTCACAAAATAGCATAGGCGCCGGTTGCCTGTTGAAGATTTCGACCATTTGAAAAAATTATGCGATCCAGTGCAGTGTGTCGGGGGTCGACTCGGTCGACGAGGGGTGCGGTCGGTCGGGTTTAGGGTGCGGACCGGGTCGGCCTCACCTTGACCGTCCCCCTCTTCGATTTTATGAGTTCGAGAATGTTCATTTCATGTTCTCTTTGCTTCGTGTCTGGCCGACGCTTTGGGCGACCGGTCGACCATCAAATTGAAATGTTGTCCGATTTTTATCAAAAATAAACTTCAAGAAATACTCTAAAAAATTAGTAAAAATATTTTAAATCACTTGGGAGTATTTTGACAACATTTATAAACATAGTTTTGGTGTAAAAACCAATTTAAACAAAACCATCAAAAGTGTTGTCCATTTTTATCAAAAATAAATTCTAAGAAATACTCCAAAAATTAGCAAAAACATTTTAAATCATTTAGGAGTATTTGGACAACATTTATTATCATTGTTTTGGTATAAAAACTCATTTAAACATAATCATCAAAATCTTGATAAAAACATTTATCTAACAAACTCCATTTTTTTGATGATTACAAACCAAAACAATTTTAGGAAGTTGATTTTAAAACAAAAACAATTTTCCGGTCTAAAACATCAAACCATTACAAGCAAGATTTATCTTAAGTACAAATACACAAGGATAGGAGCAAAGATTTTTGAAAATCATTTTGCACAAGCTCCCCCTATCAATATGCATATCAAGAACAAGTATACAAGCAACAACTAAAAGCTTAAAGCTTAGCTTTTAAAACTTAAGCTTGAATATCATGAGCTTATAAGCTCCTCTGTCACAAAAGCATCATTAGTCAAGTATAAAAGTCCATAATACATCACATGGACCAAGTATAATCCATAGCTTTTGGCTTTTAAGAGCTTTAGCTAATAGCTTTTCTTGCGAGCTTATTTACGCTTCTTTGAGCTTATGAGCGTTTTTCTTGTTTTCTCTCTTTGGAATCATCAAAAATAATGTTAGCACGATAAAAACATCATACAATTATATCAAAATGCGTAATTTTATAGATTTATCGAGCATATTGAGCATTTAAGCTTAAATTCGAAAAAAGAGAAAAAAATTGCTCATTTGATTTGTAAAAGCTCATTTGATTGATAAAACATGATCTCTATAAACTTATAAGACTTTTCAAATCAAGAGAATCATGTAGGTGATGAATTTTTCATTGAAACATTTTGTCGAACACTTGGCGTGCATTGAATAAAACAAGAGAAATATAACGCCTTTGGGATTCGTTTAAGCAAAAAAATTTCATCACCAATTTCAATACCACAATATACATTCATCATCAATCATCATAAACAACATATTAATACAAGAATTTCAACAATATATCAAGATACAAACACATTCTCAAGGGTTCAACCCAATTTAGATTAAAAGGAGAAATTCTTAAAATCTAATCGGTAAAGATGAACAATGATGATGATAATCGAGCCTCATGAAGTTCAAAATATAAAATGTATGCAATAAAACAAATTTGAAGTGAATTTTGTGTGAAAAGTGCGTAGGGGATGAAAAATAGACAAAATGAGCCAAAATGATAAATCGAAAACAAAAACGATTTAAACCATAAAATGGTGAGGGGCGACGGTTGGGGGGTGGGCGACCGGTCGACGTCATGGGCGACCGGTCGGCCTTCCCCCAACCAGCCCAGTGTTCTTTCTGTTTTTCCAAAATCCGAGTTTTTAACTAAAAATCCGATTTTTCGCCCCTAAGTTTTAAAAGCGTGCAAAATGCAATCATAGACCTCATTCAATATGCATTATGCTAACCGAGCTCGTATAACGCAAAAGTCTCGGAAGATAGCGGTTTTGTAAAAATGTCCGCTAATTGATCTTGAGATGGTACAAAAGATATCTCAATTTTTCGTTTTGAAACACAATCCCTTAGAAAATGATGTCGAATCTCAATATGTTTAGTACGGTTATGATGAACCGGGTTTTGAGCAATGTTTATAGCGGATATATTATCACAAAAGATAGGAACACTTTCAAAAGAACATTTATAATCCGCTAAGGTTTGTTTCATCCAAAGAAGTTGTGTACAACAAAATGCCGCGGAAATATATTCGGCCGGCCGTTGAAAGTGAAACACAATTTTGTTACTTTGAAAACCAAGAAACTAGGCAATCACCTAGAAATTGACATGATCCAGGAAGTACTTTTCCGATCATCAATATTTCCCGCATAATCCGAATCACTATAACCTTTAAGAGAAAATTTTTCATTCTTTGGATAGAATAAACCATATTGAATAGTGCCTTTCAAATATCGAAAAATCCTTTTAACGACACTCATATGAGATTCTTTGGGATTGCTTTGAAAACGAGCACATAGGCATTCGGCATGAAGAATATCCGGTCTACTTGCGGTTAAATAAAGTAAACTACCAATCATACCTCGATATTTAGATTCATCAACCGACTTGCCTTTTTCATCTTTGTCAATCTTGACGTTTGTTGCCATTGGGGTAGAGACGGTTCTTCCTTCTTCAATGCCAAATTTTTCAAAAGCTCCTTTGTATTTTGATTGAGAAATATAAATTCCTTCTTGGCATTGCTTAATTTGAAGTCAAGGAAGAAGTTGAGCTCCCCATCATGCTCATTTCAAATTCACCTTTCATTAACTTAGAAAATTTCTTACACAAGGATTCATTAGTAGCACCAAAAATAGTATCATCAACATAAATTTGCACTAATAAGCAATCTTGCCCTTTTTCAAAAACAATGAGAGTAGTATCAACTTTACCTCTTGTAAAACCATTTTGCAAATGAAAAGAGCTAAGTCTATCATACCATGCACGGGGTGCTTGTTTCAAACCATACAAGGCCTTTTAAGTCTATAAACATCATTAGGCCTAGAAAAATTTTCAAACCCCGGAGGTTGTTTTACATAGACTTCTTCTTGAATAATACCATTTAAAAATGCGGATTTTATATCCATTTGGTAAAGCTTGAAATTTTTAAAAGAGAATAGGCAAGTAAAATACAAATAGCTTCTAAACGTTACGGTGCAAATGTTTCATCATAATCAATACCTTCTTAGTGACAATAACCTTGAGCTACTAACCTTGCTTTGTTTGAACAATATTGCCTTGGTCATCGAGCTTGTTCGAAATACCCATTTTGTACCAATAATGGTTTGAGATGGAGGACAAGGTACTAATTCCCATACATCATTCCTTTCAAATTGATTCAACTCCTCTTGCATTCTAAAAACCAATCCTCATCTTCAATGGCTTCCTTAGCATTTTTAGGCTCTTTTTGAGATATAAGAGCTTTCTCGGCAAATTTTCCTCGAGTCATTACTTTATCAAGGGGATCACCAATAATAAGATCTTTTGGGTGATCTCCTTAAATTTCAATGCTACGGGAAGGTTTTAAGTATCACCTTTATCTTTTTGAGGAACATTTGAGCTTGAAGGTTGATCATTTTGAGTTTCATCTTGAACAATGGGTTCAACAATATCCTCTTCATCACTTTCATCATTGGGTATCCTTTCAACACCGGAGCTTCATTGAATTTGACATGGATGGATTCTTCAATAACCCCACTAGTCTTATTGTAAACCCGATATGCTTTGCTCTTGGTTGAATACCCCATAAATATTCCTTCATCGACCTTAGGATCAAGTTTGTCTAATTGATCCTTAGTATTCAAAATAAAACATTTACATCCAAATATTTTGAAATAACTAATATTTGGAGTTCTTCCTTTCCAAAGCTCATATGGAGTTTTATTCATTTTAGACGAATATAAACTTGATTAATGACATAGCAAGTGGTACTTACGCTTCGCCCAAAAATATTTTGGAAGTAAAAATTCATTGAGCATGGACCGACTCATTTCTTGAAGTGTCCGATTCTTCCTTTTGGCTACTCCATTTTGTTGAGGTGTCCTTGGAGCCGAAAAATTATGACTATATCCCTTGGTTTCACAAAAGACTCTAAATTTGCCGTCAAATTCTCCACCTCGATCACTTCGAATAGACTTAATAGTATCTTCCTTTTCATTTTCAATAAGTTTACACAACTTAACAAACTCATTAACGGCATCGCTTTTATTTGTAAGAAATAGAGCCCAAGTATATCTAGAAAAATCATCAACTATAACAAAAGTGTAATGTTTTCCACTTAGACTTGCCGTACCAATATCCCCATACAAATCAAGATGAAGCATTTGTAGGGGTTTGGTAGTGGAAATTTCATTTTTGGGCTTAAAACTACTCTTAACTAATTTGTTCTTTTGACAAGTGTCACATAAGCCAAGATTTTCAAAATTCAATTTGGGTAGTCCTTTTACATATTGGTTTTTTTAAATACTTTGCAAATTTTGTATCCAACATGTCCAAGTCGCCTATGCCATAAGCTAGTTAAATCATTATTGGCGACAAGACAAGAAATATTTTGACTAACCAAATCACTTGTACAAATTTTGTAAAGATTGCCTTTTCTAATTGCTTCACAAATAATTTTATCATTTTTGGAAATAAGGCATTTTTCTTTATTAAAAACAACATTATAATTTGAATCACAAAGTTGGCTAACACTTATCAAATTGAACTTAAGCCCTTCTACTAAAAGAACATTACTAAGAGAAAAGAAGAGTTACCAATTTCTCCATTTCCAAGAATTCTTCCTTTGCCATTGCCGAACATGACCATACCCTCTTCTTGGAGCTTGATGTTGGTAAAAACTTCTCTTTTTCTGGTCATATGGCGTGAACATCCGCTTTCCACGAGCCATTTTGAATCTTCCATTGTTGTTATAGCCCCTATAACCTACAAAGGAATTATTTTTAGGTACCCTATAATTTTGGGGTCCATGGGAGTTAAGCCTTGAGACCTTTAGGTCTCCAATAATAGCTAAAATTATTCTTCAATTTACAATTGCTAGCATAGTGTCCATTCTTACCACAATAAAAACAAGTAATAATACGAGGACTACTAGCACGTACAAAGGTTGGACCTTGGTCTTTTTCTTAAAAGCATTTTGAAAAGGTTTGTAACCAAGTCCTAATTTAGAAGGCTCACCTCTTTGTGCATCTAAAATGTTTGTGACTTTATCCGTACTTAAATTGAATCGATGCACATCATTTTTCAAATTTTCAATATCATTTGTGAGCGTTTGTTTTTCGGTTTCAAGAGTACGGACCATAGTAAGAGTAATAGCATGAGACTTATCAAGAGAATCATAAGAAGTAAATAATTTATCTTTTTCTAGTTTAAGCTCTTTATGCTCCTTTTTCAAATTCTTGTATTTAACAATCAAATTTTGAAACTCATTTTGCAATGCATCAAAATCACATTGTAATTCATCAACTAGGGAAGAAAATGAAGCATTAGAGCGTACCTCGGTATTTTCATTGTATATGGCCATAAGACCATGTTCGGATTCTCCTTCCTCGTCGGTTGTTTCAAGTAATTCATCCCAAGTTTTGACGTCCGCATTTAACGCCTTCTTTTTCGGAAAAAATGCTTTTTCTTCTTTTGTTCCTCTTCCGCTAATTTTGGGCAATCGGCTATGTAGTGCCCGGATTTTCCGTATTTGAAACACGAATTGTCTCTTGGCTTTCTTGCTTTATTTTTGTTTACAAATTTTGCAAATTTTCTAACAAGAGTCGCCGTTTCTTCATCATCTTCATCACTAGCATAATAAACATTATTAGAAGAAGATCTAAGCCTTTAATAATATTTTGCGTGCGGTTTAGAGGTGGATGGTTGAGAATTTTTCCTCTCCTTGAGATATACTTCATAAATAAGGAGGTTCCCAATGAGCTCATCAAACTTGAGTGTCTCAAGATTTTGAGCTTCCGTGATTGCCGTCACCTTTTCGGACCATGAGCCGGGAAGGGCATTTAAGACTTTGGTCACCTTATCTTCTTCGGAGATGACCTTTCCAAGAGCCACAAGAGGATTGACAATGTTGTCAAGCCTTTCCACCATTTTTGATATGCTTTCACTATCATGCATATTGAAATTTTCAAAGTCTTTCACAAGCATTGTTTTTCTTGCTTGCTTCACTTTCTTTGTGCCCTCATAGATGGTTTCCAATTTTTCCCAAACTTCATGTGCCGACCGTATGCCTCTTATGCGATTATATTCGGTGGCGGTAAGAGAGCAATGTAAAATGTTTAAGGCCTTACCGTATAAAGAGAAAACCTTCTTGTCATTTTCATCGTATTCCTTGAACGGCTTGGGAGTCGTGGTAGCATCCTCCAATTTTGTTGTTGGTTGAGCAACTCCTTCAATGACCACATTACAAATATCAAATATGCACCCTTGTAGAAAGCACTCCATGCGGTCTTTCCAAAATGCGTAGTTGTTGGCGTCGAATAGTGGTGGCTTGTTGGTGGAGGCGCCGGTGGTGAGATAAGCTTCATTCGTAACCATGGATCTTTTATCTTTACTCGGAGAACGAGCTAGCCAAAGAGTTTGGCTCGATACCACTTGTTAGTCCAAGTGGCTACGATAATCTAGAGGGGTGAATAGATTATGCCGATTTTTCGCAAATCACCCTCTTTTTCGAATCAACAAGTAAATGACAAGAATGTAAATGCGGAAATTAAACAACACTCATTGATTTAAAGAGGTTCAACCCACCTAGGACCTAATCCTCTACCACCCCAATATCTCCGGGATGGATTTCAAAAAGAAAAAAAAAGATTTTATTAATTACCACAATTAATACAACACCTTGAGGATCACCACAATTCTCTTACAACACCTTCAAGGATATTACCACAATCTTCCTTCACCACTTTGAAGAGTACCACACTCTTCAAACACCTATCACCTAGATCACCCAAGTGTATTCTTACCACAAGAATACTCACAATGATGTCGTGTGTTGAATGATGGACAAAATTCAAGATTACAACTCTATGAAACCAATACAAAGATTGAGTGCAAGTGTAATCAAGAATCAAAAAGCCTAGACCTCAAAGATGTGCAAGTGAAAGTACTTAGGCTATTACAACAAGAATGTAAAAATGAAAGCTTGAACAATTTGCGATTTCTTGTTGTGTGTTCCGCTTGTATGTGTTGTGTCTTGTGTCTTCAATTCATCCTCTATTCATAAGGATGTCTTCACCAACATAGGCTCCTCTATCTTCACTTTTGTCTACAAAAAGAAGATCACAAGATGTAGAAATATTGTACAAAAATCAAAAGTAAATCTTCTTGTCAAAATTTCAAACAAAGATAACTTTGCGATCACAAAATAAAGATAGGCGACCGGTTGCCCTGTTGAATATTTCGACCGTTTGAAAATATTAGTGCGATCCAGGTACATTTGTCGTTAGGGGGTCTCTTTCATGGTTCTCGACGGTGGGTGGGTGCGACGCTTTGGCCGACCTTCAAATTGAAATGTTGTCCGATTTTTATCAAAAATAAACTTCAAGAAATACTTCAAAAAATTAGTAAAAACATTTTAAATCACTTGGGAGTATTTTGACAACATTTATAAACATAGTTTTGGTGTAAAAACCAATTTAAACAAAACTATCAAAAATGTTGTCCATTTTTATCAAAAAATAAATTCTAAGAAATACTCCAAAAATTAGCAAAAACATTTAAATCATTAGGAGTATTTGGACAACATTCATTATCATTGTTTTGGTATAAAAACTCATTTAAACATAATTATCAAAATCTTGATAAAAACATTTATCTAACACGGTCGCCCCCTATAGGGACCGGTCACCCCGACCAATTTTTGAGGTTTCGCGAGTTCTATTTCGTGAAATGTATTCCTGTGTACTGTCGCTTTTTGGTCGAATTGGCCGACCTCCTAAATGAAGTGTTGTCCGATTTTTGTAGAAAATAAACCTCAAGAAATACTCCAAAAAATTCGTAAAAATAATTTAAACCGATCGGGAGTATTTAGGACAACATCAGAAATATAGTTTTGATGAAATAACACATTAACACAAAAAGTGTTGTCCGATATAAATTCCAATAAATACTCCAAAAAATAGTAAAAATATTTTAGACCAATTGGGAGTATTAGGACAACATTTAGAAACATAGTTTTGATGTAAAAACCCATTGACATAAAATCATTAAATGTGTTGTCCAATATTGTCGAAAATAAACTTGAGGAAATACTCCGGAAAATATTAAAACCATTTTAAATCATTTAGGAGTATTTGGACAACCTTTAAAAACATTGTTTTGGTATAAAAAGAAAATCATCAAAATCATGATAAAACCATTTATCAAACAATCTCCCCCTTTTTGATGATTACAAACCAAAACAATTTTAACGAGGTCGATTTTGAAAACAAAACAATTTTACCAGTTAAAGAGAACTATCCATTGTGAGCGACAATATTCCATGCAATATAAACACAAGGATGAGAGTAGAGATATTCAATCAAATATAGCAAAAGCTCCCCCTATCAATATGCACAACAAGAGTAATGTAAAATCAATCAACCACAAGCTAAAAGCTTGGCTTTTACATATTGATCTTAAGTTCAAGAGCTTATAAGCTCCCCCTATCAACAAAACATCATTAGACAAGTATATGAGTCCATCATACAAAAATTGGACTAATTATAATGCACAACTTATGACTTTAGGAAGTCATAGCTTATAGCTTCTTTCTCGAGCTTATTTTAGCTTTTATGAGCTAATGAGCTTATAACCTGTTTCTCCCCTTTGGAATCATAAAAAGAATGTTAGCACGATAAAAACATCATATAATCATATCAAAGTGCGTAACTAAACCGATGTATCGAGCTATTTGAACATTGAAGCTTATAGACCAAATAGGAGGAAAGAGTCGATCATACGACTTGTAGAAGCTTATGAAAACTCATTTGATTTGAAAAAACACGATCTCTATAAATATATGAGACTTTTGAAATTGAGAGAATCATGTAGGTGATGAATTTTTCATTGAAACATTTTATCGAACACTTGGCGGATGTTAAGTTTTAAAGAAGATATATATAGCCCTTGTAAATGTAATCAAGCCAAGTTTTTCATCACCAAATCAGTTCAAACACAATACAATACATCATAAATGACAATCTTATCACAAACATATACAAATCTCATCAAGAAAATACATATAGGCCAAGTTCTCAAGGGTTCAACCCAATTGAGATAAAGAAGTAGAATTCTTACCATTTAATCGGTGAATATGAGCAATGATGATGATAATCAAGCCTAAATACATCCAAGATATGAAATGTATGCAACAAAATTTGGAGTGAAATTTGTGTGCAATTTGCGAAGGAGACAAAAAAATGGCCAAAAGAGCCAAAAATGGCTAAGTCTGGAAAACAGACGCATTTTAAACCGAAAATCCATAAGGGCAACCAGTCCAGGGCATGGGTGACCAGTAGAGCTAGTGGGCGACCGGTCGGCCCCCGTCTGGCAGCCCACTGGTTTGCTCGTTACATTTTGAAATTTCAAATTTGATCCAAAAATCTGATTTTTCGCCCCTAAGTTTTGAAAACGTGCAAAATGCAAACGTAGACCTCATTCAATATACATTATGTCATAATCAAGCTCGAAATGAGGTAAAATACTCGGCGGTGAGCGATTAAAAAGTCCGCGAGTTATCTTTGAGACGGAATTAAACACATCTCAAGTTTTTGTTAAAACATGCAATCCCAAAAAAATATCGAATCTCAATATGTTTAGTTCGATTATGACGAACCATATTTTGAAAAATAAAATTTACACTGGACTGATTATCCCGAAAAATAATAACGTTTTAAAACCTTGAATGAACAAGTCATAAGAAGAAGTGCCTTACAAATATTTGAAAATTTCTTTTAACGACACTTTAAAGAGATTCGTTTGGATTGTTTTAAGTCGAGCATATAGACATAAGGCATATAGATTATCGAGTCTAAGGAGTAATAAACGAATGAACATACCTCGAATTCGTTTGTCAATGCCTACTTCAACCATTTGTCAATTTTCGCATTTGTAGCCATATAGGTTGAAATAGTTCTTTCTTCTTCAATGTCTCACTTCTTCTTTTGAGTGTGGAATATAATCACTTTCTTGGCATTATTGAACTTGAATTTCAATGATCAAATTTGAGCTCCCCTTATCATGATCACCTTGAGTTCACCTCGCATTGACTTGGAAAAATATCTTGCACAAATATTCATTAGTATCACCAAAAATATTATCAACATAAATTTGCACACGTAAACAACCTTGCCCTTTTTCAAAACAAGGAGTGTAGTATCAACTTTACCTTTTATAAAATAATTTTGCAAAAATAGCTAAGTCCATCAAACCATATTCGGGGTACTTGTATTAACCGTACAAGGCCATTTAAAAATCATTTGGCCAAAAAATTTTAAACTCCGATAGACTTCTATTTGAATAAAACCATTTAGAAAATTGGATTTAACATCCATTTGGTAAAGCTTGAAATTTTCTCAAAACAAGAATGGGCAAGTAAAGTGCAAATAACTTCTAAATGTGCTATGAGTGCAAATATTATATCAAAATCATTACATTCTTCCTGACAATATCATTGAGCTACTAACCTTGTCTTGTTCATCAAACTTGTTGCGAAACATCACAAATTTCTGCAAAATCTTAACAAGATATTTTGCACACGAGCATAGTAATATCGAATAATAGATACACTATTTTAAGCACTACATACTATGCATCATCAAGAGTCTAATAAATCATTCAAGTTCAAATAAGCTTAAGAAAGCTACATAAGGTCTCTTTTGAGATTTGACAATAAGAGAGCACATAGTTGAGACCTCATTTACAAGAATCATATGAACAAGAATAGTGGCATTTATATGTGCAATAAAATGCATAACTTAGTAGATCAATTGTTTTATCAAAACAAAATATAATCCTTTACAAATCTTGGATAAAACAAGCTATGTCAATCAACACATCCTCTTAATGGCACTAGTATAAAATAAGCACATAGTCATATGGCACAAATGTATCGAGTTTATAAGATGAATACCAATGATGAGCGTATCTCGATAGTTTATGTCACTCTTGACATATTATGACGTAGATAGCCATTGAAAGAGATATGTAAATTCTACACAATTCTTAAACCAAATTTGGCACAAACATAATAGTACATGTGTAGGCTAAGCAACGAGAGATATCACAACAATGCTAATGCTATAAAAATCCATAAGAGATAAAAACATATAAGTCTAAGTAAGTCCACAACATGTAAGGTCTCATTTTTCAAAACACATAAATATATATAGAAGACCTTATAAATTTTAAAACTCATTTTGCAATTTAAACACAAATAAAAAAATGCAAAAATGCATATTTAAATAGGGAGATACGGTTTACCAATTTCGCCATTTCCGTGGGTTGTGTCGTTCCCATTGTTGATGATATATTCCGTTTGAAAATCTTTATGTTGATGATAACTCGTCCCTATTGCTCCATTTCCAATGATTATGTCCTCCCATTGTTGATAATGTCTCTCTCTTGGAAAATCATCTTGTTGATGATGTCTTTGCCATTTCCAAGGATTGTGTTCTTCCCATTTTTGATTATTTCCTCTTCTTGGAAAAAGTCTTTGTTGAAGGTGTTTTCTCCGTTGATCAAGTGAAATGGTCATTTGATGTCTTTTTGGCGGTATGAATTTTCTTCGATTATTATTTCGCCGGGTACCTAATATAAGGTTGTTTTGTGGTACCCTCAAATGCTTGGGTCCTTTGGGATTAGCTTTGAGACTTTTAGGTCTCCAATAATAATTTGAGCTATTTCTAGCCCGACAAGTATTTACGGCGTGTCCCTTCTTACCGCAATAAAAGCAAGTAACATTACTAACATGCATAGGAACTCGATTCTTTTTCATATGCTTGACAATATTAGGCTCATGATCAAGTTCACTATTCAAATTATCACAACCATTAACATTCACAATATTGGGCAATTTATGGGTACTCAAGTTTGATTTTGATAAATCATTTTTCATGCGATTCATACCCTCAACAAGAGTACTATTTTGTTTTTCAAGGTTTCTAACCTTGTCAAGTGTGGTGGTGTGAGCACATGATAGTGATTCATAGGAAGTAAATAAAATACATCGTTTTCTTCTTCGATGCCCATAAAACAATGTTCAACTTCTTCATAATTGGAAGTTGTAAGACAAGAGGCTTGTTCCTTAGATTTGACATTGTATACCTTTGAGAAGTAGATGCTTTTGAGTTGCTCCTATCATTTGCATATACTTCATGAATGGCTTCTAATTTTTGCCATACTCCATGAGCCGATCGAATTCCTACGATATGATCAAATTCCAAATTAGTAAGTGAGCGATGTAAAATATTTAGAGCTTTACCATTTAAGAAGATGATTTTCTTCTCTTCATCATTTAGCTCTTTGAGGCCTTTGGAGGTGTATGGTGTGTCTTTCACCGGAATGGATTCTCCATTTATGACGATGTTCCAAATATCGAACCCGCAACCTTGTAGATAACATTCCATTCTTTCTTTCCAAAATATAAAATTTTTGGAATCAAATAGTGGTGGCTTGGTGGTGGAGGTCTTTGGTAAGATGAGCTTCGTTCATAGCCGACGATCGTTCCTCTTCACCCGCGATGTGAAACGAGCTTTCCAAAGAGTGGGGGTGAATAGATTATCTCCATCTTTTCGATTTTACCCTCGTTTTCAAACAAAACAAGCCAAGACAATATAGAAGGTGCGGAATGTAAACACGCGTCGATTTATAGAGGTTCAACCCACCTAGGGCCTAATCCTCTACTACCCCAGTATATCCGGGATGGATTTCAAAAAGAAAAAAAGATTTTATTAATTACCAAAATTAATACAACACCAACTTACAACAACACCTTGAACAAAGACCACACTCTTCTTCAACACCACCTTTGAGATTACCACAATCTCTCTTGAAGATTACCACAATCTCCAACGGCACCTTGTGAAGATTACCACAATCTTCAATCTTGAAGAATACCAAATTCTTCAACACCTCGACAAGAAGATTACCACAATCTTCTTACACCTAACACCTAGATCACCCAAGTGTGTTCTTACCACAAGAACACTCACAAGGATATCTTGTGTTGAATGATTACCCAAAAATTCAAGATTACAACTCGATAATGAATTATACAATTGAGTGCAAGTGTAATCAAGAATAGCATAGACCTCAAGGATGTGAAAGTGATAAGCTAGACAAATTACAACAAGAATAATGACAATAGAAGACCAAGTGTTTGCTTGAGTATATCTTGTTGTTTTGTGTTGTTCTCTCTTGTTGTTGTGCTTCAAATCTTCCTCTATTTATAGGAGATGATTGATACTTGATAGGCTCCTCTTGGAATCTGATATCTACAAAACAATTGCAATTAAAATCAAGATTATAGCTGTTAGAATTCAATTCCACAAATTAAGGAAAAGCTGTCTGCTGCACAACGGTTAGAATTTTGCTGTCAAACTTAGGGCGACCGTTCGCGCACTAATAAGATTTGATAAAGAACACAACAAATTGCATCAGGGGGACCGGTCCTTGGGGGCTCGACCGGTCGCCCTGGGGTGCGACCGGTCACCCTGACCAATTTTTGAGGTTTCGCGAGTTCTGTTTCGTGAAATGTATTTCCAGGTACCGGTCGCCTCTTTGGTCGACCGGTCAACCTCCTAAATGAAGTGTTGTCCGATTTTTGTTAAAAATAAACCTCAAGAAATACTCCAAAAAATTCGTAAAAATATTTTAAACCGATCGGGAGTATTTAGTACAACATTAGAAATATAGTTTTGATGAAATAACACATTAACACAAAAAGTGTTGTCCGATATAAATTCCAATAAATACTCCGAAAAATAGTAAAAATATTTTAGACCAATTGGGAGTATTAGGACAACATTTAGAAACATAGTTTTGATGTAAAAACCCATTGACATAAAATCATTAAATGTGTTGTCCAATATTGTCGAAAATAAACTTAAGGAAATACTCCGGAAATTATTAAAACCATTTTAAATCATTTAGGAGTATTTGGACAACCTTTAAAAACATTGTTTTGGTATAAAAACAAAATCACCAAAATCATGATAAAACCATTTATCAAACACTCACCTCTTTGTGCATCTAATTTTTTTGTAACTTTATCCGTACTTAAGTTAAAAACGATGCACATCATTTTTCAAACATTCAAGATCTTTGGTGAGCGATTCTTTTTCGGTTTCAAGAGTATGAACTCTAGTAAGAGTAATAGCATGAGCTTTATCAAGAGATTTATAAGAAGTAAATAATTTTTCCTTTTTAATTTTAAGCTCTTTATGCCCCTTTTTCAAATTCTTGTATTTAACAATCAAATTTTGAAGTTCAATTTGCAATTCATCAAAATCACTTTGCAATTCATCAACTAAGGAAGAGGATGAAGCATTAGAGCGTGCCTCGTTATTTTCGTCGTCTATGGCCATAAGACCATGTTCAGATTCTCCTTTTTCAGAAAATGCTTCTTCTTCTTTTGTTCCTCCTCCTCGAGTTTTGGGCAATCGGCTATGAAGTGTCCGGATTTTCGGCATTTGAAACACGAGTTGTCCCTCGGTTTTCTCACCTTATTTTTATTCACAAATTTTTCAAATTTACAAACAAGTGCGGCCGTCTCCTCATCATCCTCATCAATATCATAGTATGCATTACTATAAGAAGATGCAAGACCTTTAGGAATATTTTGCATACCCGATTGATTGATGGATGATTTGGAATTTTTCCTCTCCTTGAGATATACTTTGTAGATGAGGAGTTTCCCGATGAGCTCATCGAATTTGAGTGTCTCGAGATTTTGTGCTTCCGTGATAGCCGTCACCTTTTCGGACCATGAGCTAGGAAGAACGTTCAATACCTTGGTCACCTTGTCTTCTTCGGAGATGACCTTTCCAAGAGCCACAAGAGGATTGACAATGTTGTCAAGCCTTTCCACCATTTTTTATATGCTTTCATCATCATGCATATTGAAATTTTCAAAGTCTTTCACAAGCATTGTTTTTCTTGCTTGCTTCACTTTCTTTGTGACCTCATAGATGGTTTCTAATTTTTCCCAAACTTCATGTGCCGACCTTATTCCTCTTATACGATTATACTCGGTGGCGGTAAGAGAGCAATGTAAAATATTTAAGGCCATACTATTTAGAGAGAAAGCCTTCTTGTCATTTTCATCGAACTCCTTGAACGGTTTGGGAGTCGTGGTGCCATCCTCCAATTGTTTGGTTGGTTGAGCAACTCCTTCAATAACCACATTCCAAATATGAAATCCGCACCCTTGTAGAAAGCACTCCATACGGTCTTTCCAAAATGCGTAGTTGTTGGCGTCGAATAGTGGTGGCTTATTGGTGGAGGCGCCGGTGGTGAGATAAGCTTCGTTCGTAGCCATGGATCTTTCCTCTTTACTCAGAACGAGCTAGCCAACGAGTTTGGCTTTGATACCACTTGTTAGTCCAAGTGGCTACGATAATATAGAGGGACGGTGAATAGATTATGCCGATATTTCGCAAATCGCCCTCGTCGATTTAAAGAGGTTCAACCCACCTAGGGCCTAATCCTCTACCACCCCAAAGATTTCCGATGGATTTCGAAAAGAAAAAGATTTTATTAATTACCACAATTAATACAACACTACCTTTGAAGATTACCACAATCTTCATACAACACCTTCAAGGAGATTACCACAATCTTCCTTCAACACCTATGAAGAGTACCACACTCTTCAACACCTAAGATCACCCAAGTGTGTTCTTACCACAAGAACACTAACAAGGATATCTTGTTTTGGATGATAGAAAAATTCAAGATTACAACTCAATAAATGAAGTATACAAACTTTGAGTGCAAGTGTAATCAAGAACAAAAAGCCTAGACCTTAAGATTGTGCAAGTGCAAGAACTTAGGCTATTACAACAAGAATGTAAAAATGAAAGCTTTGAGAATTTTGCAGATTTCTTGTTGTATTGTATGCTTGTGTGTTATGTCTTGTGTCTTCAAATCATCCTCTACTAATAGGAGAGTCTTCATAGACATAGGCTCCTCCTTCTTCACTTTTGTCTACAAAAAGAGGATCACAATATGTAGAAATATTGTACAAAAATCAAAAGCAAATCTTGCTGATAAGGATTCCAACGGTAGAAATTTTGTTGTCAAAACAATATACAGGGCAACCGGTCACCCTATAAAAAAATTTGAACGTTAGACAGAATTAGTGCGATCCAGGTACCGTTCAGAGGGGGGTCCGATCGGTCGCCATAGGGTGCGACCAGTCGGTCCTGCCCTGGACCAGTCTCCCTCTTTAGTTTTTCAAGTCTGGAGTGTTCTGTTCTCGTTTTTCATTTCTCCAGGTACCAGTCGACCTTTTGCTCGACCGGTCGACCTCCAACTTGAAATGTTGTCTGATATTTGTCAAAAATAAACTTCAAAAAATACTTCAAAAAATTAGTAAAAATATTTTAAATCAATTGGGAGTATTTGGACAAGTTTTATAAACATTGTTTTGGTATAAAAACTCATTTAAACAAAATCATCAAAATCTTGATAAAAATATTTATCTAACAGTTATACAACTATTATACAGTTGTCACACAAGCTGACAGATACATTCCATCCTCTGTATAAATATCAAAACTGTTGATGAATAAAGTTGGTGAAGTTCATTTTCTCTTATCTTAAACATTTTAAATTCTCTCAATATTTAGCATGGTATCAAGAGCCATCTGAGATCCGATAATTTTTTCAAAGACATTGCTCGGTGATCTTCCGTCATGGCATCATCTTATTCTCCATCTTTTCTTCTTCCTTCTTTTCATGTTATTCCTCTGTGTCTTGATAGGAATAATTACAATTACTAGAGAATTCGAATTCTTTCCACGACCGCGCTCATGACTTTGAGGATATCCTTTTGGTACAACTCCGATTCCTTCCAAGTTTCTTGATGGCGTACTCAATCCAGTTATACGCTTTGGCTTCGTCGTGATCAACTTCTTTTCAACTGGATTATTACTTCAATTTCTGAATCCATGCTTAGTTATGTTAGTCGGTGCAATACTTCTGCAGAAATTTGGTCTGCTTTGGAGACCTCTCCTTTCGATCTTAAGCTAGACCAAGGGTTCAACATCTCAAAACTCAATTACACAATTCCAAAAAAAGGTGATCTATCCATTACGGACTATGTTCATCATATGCAAGGGATTGCAGATAATATTCAAGCTGCAAGTCACTCTATCTCTGAGGATGATCTCATTCTTCATATTCTAAATGGCCTTGGATCTGAATATGAGTCTATTGTTGTGAATTTAAATGTTAGAGCTGATAATATTACGTTACAAGATGTTCAATATGAGTTCCAAACTCATGAAATGAGGTTGCAACAACTTTCTCATCAAAATCTCCTGAATATGTTAATTTCGGTGTTAGAGATTTTTCTTCCTATGACAATCGAGGAGGATTTTCACGTGGTAGAGGCAGGGGTCATTTTCCTCGTAACAGACCTTCTTGTCAAATCTATGGCAAGAACAGTCACGTTACTTCCAAGTGTTTTAAACAGTTTTATGTTAATTTTGTTGGTGTGGATTTGTCTTCCGCACATGATCATCTAGTGGCTACTACACCTGGCTCTTCAAATTCATCTACTCCAGGCCATTTAATGTGAACTTCCAGTCTTATCCTCATTAGGATTCACATTGTTTTGGCCAAACTTCAGATTTAAGTTCAGTGGATAATGGTTGGTATGTTGATAGTGGAGCTATGGCTCATGTTACAGCAGATCTGAGTAATCTCAGCCTTCAAACTGCTTACACTGTTAATGACAAGCTTACTATAAGTAATGGTTCTACTCTAAATATCTCTCATATTGGTTCACCCACTGTTTCCTCCCCCTCATCTAGTAAATCTCTTGTTCTCAATAATGTTCTTTGTATTCCTGACATTACTAAGAACTTACTCTATGTTTCTCAATTTACTAAAAATAATAAAGTTTTCCTTGAGTTTCATAGTGATTGTTGTTTTGTCAAGGACACGTTGACTCACTAAATCCTTCTGAAAGGTTCACTTCAAAGGGGACTTTATTAACTTGATCTCAAGCATCTTGTCAATATCTCCAAGCCTACTGCTCATCTAATATATTACCTTGTAATTCATTTTCTTCCTATGTTGCTTGAGTTTCTGATGTAAATATTTGGCATAAGAGATTCGGTCATTGTTCCCCTGCTGTACTTACCTCTGTTCTTAATCAGATAAATGTTCCAGCTGTTGTATCCATTCTTGCATTTTGTGATGCTTGTCAAATGGGCAAATTAAAATCTATCCCTTTCCCATTAACAATGTCACATACCATTGCACCTTTTGAACTCATTTATTCGGATGTATGGGGTCCTGCTTTGGTGCCATCTACTCATGGTTTCAAATACTATATCCACTTTTTAGATGATTTTACAAATTACACATGGATGTCAGTCCAAGTGGCTACGATAATCTAGAAAGGGGTGAATAGATTATGCCAATTTTCCGAGTATTGCCCTCTTTTTCGAATGAACAAACAAAGACAAGAATGTAAGTGGGAGAAATAAATAACACACGTCGATTTATAAAGCTTTACCCCACCTAGGGTGTTGGGAAATTATTTTATAGATTTTGATGAATGCTAAGTAAACTTAAATTAGAATGTTGGCACCCCATTTTCCTTGTAATTCTCATTGTAATAGATAGGGCTGAATGAGCTGAGTCAAGTCAGCTATGCTTGGAAATACAAGAAGTCAACTGAAGAAATAAAGTGAAGACTCCGTTGAAGAACAACTGAGTATGGCCAAGACGGAGGACCAGGGACTCGACTGAAGACGTAACAGCTAAGGACAACTATGTGAAGAGTCAGTTAAGTCAACTCAAGAAGCCATGTCACAAGTTGAAGTGACAGATGAGTCTTTCAATGATTGGAGCAGACTCAAGTCACCTGGGAAAAAGGCAGCTGCAAAAGGAGTTAACTAAAAAAGAATCCGTCGCACAGAAGTCAAGAGCATTACTTAAACAAGTAATACACCCATGCTGCCAGGTCTTAAAGTGCTAAGTCTCAGAAGCGTGCAAAAGGAATAAACCAATGGGAAGCACTGCACCTCGTGTCAGAACCTGAAAAGCTGGACATTCATTTAATATGAGGAAATGTCTACATCTCAAGAATAAAGACCAAGAAAATACAAGCCAACGAACACAAGTGACTTTTGAAAATCAGCGTATCTCTTCAACGGGCAAATTTTTGAAAGTTCACTATAAAAGGCTGAGGAATTTCATTGAGAAAATGTTACCTGAACCACGAACGAGCAAGCATTATTCAAACTCTAATCTGCAAAATATTCTCAAGATATTCAAGCAAAATCCTCAAGCCTAAATCTCGAAGGAATTGATCCAACACAAAGCTGTGAAGGAAAGACAACTTCAAACTGTTGAAGAGGAAACTTTTGAAGAATCAAAAGGGGTCTACATTCCAAGGAGGATTGTAGGAAGGTTCAAGGTTGAACCAAACTCAAGTTATTGGAGGGCTTCATGATCAAATCCAAGAAACATGAGAAAGTGAGCTGAAATAACAAAGCAACTTCTCTATGAAGAAGCTGAGTCGGACGAGAAACCAGTTGTGTGACCAAGTCATCTCCAGACAGAGTCCAAGGAGCAAGTCAGCTGTGTGATCAAGACTTATCTCTAGACTAATAACCACTTTGGGAATTGATCATTACTTAGTGGATTCCTCCAGGAGTTGGAGAAGAGAGGATTAGAAGAATTATCCCATCTTCGAACCTCTATAAAAATTACCTGTGTCATTTACATTTCAGCATATTTACATTTCTGCACATTTATTTTATATCTGCTGATAATTTCCTATCCAATTGATAAATAACTAAGTGGTAAAATCAAGTGTTAAAATAAAGTTAAATCAAATTCAAGGGTGTTAAGTCTTCCGCTGACAAACTCATCACCACCAAGTTAAGGTTTAGACTAAACAGCTGAGTTATTCTATCAACAAACTCTATCGGTCCGTTGAGTGGCTAACTTTATTTGATTAACTAACTTAGATGTCCTCAAGGACATAATCGTGTAACTAACTCGTAATATTTTAAAAGGACTAAAATCGAAAAGTTGGTCAAGGCTCTAAATACTGTTCATTGAGCCTTCCGCACCTTGAGTTCTTGAACTAGATCTCTATCTTTCCTAAAAGATTTTTAACACTTGTATTTTCAAAAATCTTTCATTCTTAGAAAAAATTATTATCATGGAAGCAAATCGACACGCATTCCTATGTTCACTATTAAGGAGTTTGATGACTGGAAAATCCGTATGCAGGCTCATCTATCCGCTTTACATGATGAAATGTAGCTAGTGATAGAGGATGGGCCACTACTACAAAATCGAAAGTGAACACAACGCAAGAGAGCACTGAATGAAGGAGAAGAAGTTGTGGCTGAGGCAAGACCAGCCTTAGTTGAAAAACCAAGGACTGAATGGACGAATGACGAAAGAAAGAGATACAACTTGTACAATGTGGCCAAGGATATTCTCTACAAAACTTTGGACATAGCAATGTTCAATAAAGTCAAAATCGCAAAACAAAGAAAAGAAATTTGGGATAAATCGACTTTAATTTGTGAAGGATCAGAGCAAATTAAAGAAAACAAATTATCTGTTGTTGTTCAAAAGTTTGAAAACTTTAAAATGCTTGCAGGTGAAACAATGGATCATTTGGATGCCAGATTCACTGAAATCACAAATGAGATCTCAGCACTTGAAAAGGAATACACACAAAAAGAGATGTGTATGGAGATTTTGAGGATCCTCCCAGCTGAATGGGAAATGAAGACCATGGCTCTAAGGCACTCGATGGACTTATCAAAGACATCCAATCATGAGCTATTCTCAGACCTCAAAGATTATGAGTTTGAGCTGAGAAGAAAGGATCAAGAGGAGACAACTGTACCCAAAACAGCTGCACTTATAACCAAGGATGGAAAGAGAGCTGAAGTCAAGGAAGCCATAGACCAGGAGGAGATTGCCCTGATGGTTAAAAGATTTAACAAGGTCTTCAATAAGAACTATAAAAGAAACAAGGGTGAATCCTCCAGAAGACATTCAGCTCCCTCCAAGTCAAGGGAAGACAGGCCGCCCAAGAGAGCTGAGCATCAAAAGGTTGAATATCAGAGAGCTGATAATTCAATGACTGAAAGAAATGACCAAAGAGCTGAAAACCTGTGTTGGAACTGCAGACAACCAGGACACTTTGCCATTGACTGCCCATATCCAATAGTCAATAAATACAAGAATGAAGAAGAAAGAAAAGTCTTCTGAGAAAGAAGACATGAAAACAAAAAGGTTATGTTAGCTGCTGAGACAGCTGAGACAATCAAGTCGAAGGAAACAACAGATTCAGAGATTAGTGAAGCTGACTACTCAAGTGATTCTGAAGAAGAAGCCTTGATTTATCTAATGGTAAAGAACAAGATCAACCAGATCAGGAAGATGAGGTACACTCTAACTCATCTCATTCAGATTATAGTGATAGTGATTGTGATACACACACTTCATCACCCACTGATCTTTATGATTCATTAGGCAAAAGGATGAAAGACTTTGAGAACATTAATTCCTCACATACACTATTAAATGAGGAAAACAGCCAGCTCAAAAGCCAAAACTCACAGCTAACTAAGTAGTTGAGTGCTCTGAGTCAAATAGCTGATGAGAACAAAGAGCTGAAGGCGGAGAATGCTAAACTAATAGCAAAGATAGCTGCTATAGAGAAGAGGGAAAATGATCTCAAAAATGTTATTGTCTCATTTACAAAGTCATATAAATCATTGGTTGACCTCATTATGAGCCAAAACGAGTGTGGAGATAAAGACATGCATAGGATTCAATTCTTTTGTGCACAGTCAAGCTCCTAAAGTGATTTTGGAAAAAGGATCTTCAAGTAATGAAGCATCTCAAAAATCCAAAACACCAAATGTTGCACCCACATTCATTCCAAAGCACAACCACAAACAAACTGGCCTTAGATATAAAGAAAAAGGAAAACAGCCAGTTGAGTATGCTGAGAGGACAAATGAGAAGAAATCTAGCAGAGTTCCTCAACAAACTCTCTGTGAAGAATTAACAGAGCTACCAAAAACCCCAGAAGTTTTATCAAAGAAACACATATGATAGGAATGGTAGAAATTATCAAAGCCAAACTGATTGGAATAATGTGAAATATCAGCAAAGACCTATGGAATACAAGCCTAAATGGCAAAGACCTAGATCTCAGCAAAGGTCATTCCAAAGGCAAAAGAGCTATCATCAGCACACATATGCACCCAGGCACTACAATCAAAAATATCACAACTACCCAAAGAAGGCAATTGCTAAAACACACACATAGGCATACAGACAAAAGAGACAACAATATGTACCTAAAGCCACCAAGCAATTTATCAAAGTGAATTATGATTATGGCACAGATAGATGGCAACCTCTTAGAGTCAAATCATTTGGCTATAGGTTGGTTGGATCATCTTACAGTACTGACCCCTCAGGAACCAAGCAAGCATGGGTACCTAAAAATTAATTTCATTGATTACAGGTTCAAGGAACAGCTGAGTGCCAAGGAACCTAGTACACGGATAGTGGTTGTTCCAGAGATATGATAGGAACAAGAAAAATCTGTCAAGATTCAAAGAGATTAGAGGCGCAAAAGTTATATTTGGAGGAAATGAAGCTCCAGGGGAAATAAAGGGCACTAGATCCATCAAGAGGAATGGATTAGAGATCACAGATGTTGCTTATGTTGAGGGACTAAACGTCAATTTGCTCAGCATAAGTCAACTTTGTGATAAAGGCTACAATGTTAGATTCAATATGGGAGTGTGCCAAATCAAAGATGCTGAATCAAATGAAATAATGCTGCAAGGATCAAGGAAGAAGAATATGTATGTGGTAGATTGGTCTACTGCTGCACCAAGCACTTGTCTCCTAGCAAAAAGCACAGCCGAATCAAGTTGGTTGTGGCACAAGAAGTTGAGTCATCTGAACTTCAAGACAGTCAACAAGCTTGCAAGGAGTCATCTTGTGGAAGGATTGCCAGACTCAGTGTACAAGAAGGAAAGTGTATGTGATGCATGCCAGATGGGAAAACAGATCAAATCTTCATTCAAGGAGAAGCCTAGTCCTTCTTCAACAAGGATATTACATCTGTTGCACATGGATTTATTTGGTCTTGTTGAACCAACCAACATAAGTGGAAAGAAATACACTTTAGTGGTGGTGGATGATTATTCAAGATATACATGGACAATTTTTATGTGCAAAAAGAAGGAAACCTTGTAGAAGTTACCTCAGCTGATGAAAAGAGTTCAAAATGAAAAGAGCCAAACCATTATAAAGATAAGGTCTGATAGAGGAACCGAGTTTGTCAATGGGATAATAATCTCAAGATGTGTTGAAAATAGTATTGCTCATGAGTTATCTCTGACAAGAACTCCCAAAGCAGAATGGAGTAGTGAAAGAAGGAATATAACTCTTAAGTAAGTCGCAAGGACCATGTTAGTCAAGTTGGATCGCCTAAGAGATTTTGGGCTGAAGCCATCAACACTGCATGCTATACTCAAAATAGATGCATGATCAATAGACAACTGACAAAGACTCCCTATGAAATCTGGACAGGGAGAAAGCCAAATGTTGGGTACTTTAGAATACTCGGATGTAAATGTTTCATCCACAACATTGGCAAGGATAACTTGAAGGCTTTTGATGCCAAAGCTGATGAAGGTATCTTTTTAGGATACTCAGCTGAGAGCAAAGCCTATAGAGTGTTGAACAAGAGGACTATGGTCACAAAAGAGTCTATTCATGTGGTTTTTGATGAACCTAATGTGAGTGGAGAAGACATTAAAGAGTTAGCTGATAAGTTGAATCAACCAACTATGCGAGAAAAGTCCTTATGTTGAATCGAAGCAAGAGTAATCAATCAAGATGAAGATGAGATATTTGAATCTCAAAGACAATTTGGAAAGTCCTGCATTTGAATGATGATGAAAGAGTCGCTCAAAACAACACAAGCTGACAGGCAATTGAACCTAGCTGATTTACTTCAACGATGTGAGATGGTCGAGACCATCCACCAGAGCTAGTCATTGGAGATGTGAGAGATGGTGTAAGAACCAGATCTAGAGCTCAGCAAGAAACAATGTTCACTTGCTTTATTTCCTAGATAGAACCAAAAGATGTGTCTCAAGCCTTAGATGACACACATTAGATTCAGGCCATGCAAGAAGAGCTGAATCAATTTGAAAGAAACAAGGTATGGGAATTGGTGCAAAGGCCAACACATCAGAATGTTACTGGCACAAAATGGGTTTTCAGAAACAAAATGCACGAGGAAGGTTCTGTGGTGAGAAACAAAGCAAGATTGGTAGCCAAAGGGTATTACCAAGAAGAGGGAATAGATTTTGATGAAACATTTGCTCCTGTTGCAAGATTAGAAGCAATAAGGATGTTTCTTGCCTATGTTGCACACAAGAACTTCATTGTATATCAAATGGATGTGAAAAGTGCATTTTAAATGGACTGTTAGAAGAGGAAGTCTATGTTGAGCAACTTCCAGGCTTTGAGTAGAAGACACACATCAGAATGTTACTGGCACAAAATGGGTTTTGAAACAAAATGCACGAGGAAGGTTCGTGGTGAGAAACAAAGCAAGATTGGTAGCCAAAGGGTATTACCAAGAAGAGGGAATATATTTTGATTGAAACATTTGCTCTTGTTGCAAGATTAGAAGCAATAAGGATGTTTTTGCGTATGTTGCACACAAGAACTTCATTGTATATCAAATGGATGTGAAAGTGCTTTTTAAATGGGATTAGAAGAAGAAGTCTATGTTGAGCAACCTCCAGGCTTTGAGTAGAAGACTCTTGGAGATAAGGTGTACAAGCTCAAGAAAGCTCTATATGGACTGAAGCAGGCACCAAGAGCATGGTATGATACATTGTTTCAATTTCTAACTGAAAATGGATTCACCAAAGGCAAAGTGGACATAACACTTTTAGAATTCAAGATGGAGAGATTATACTGCTTATTCAGATATATGTGCATGATATCATCTTTGGATCCACAAACAAAGAGCTGTGTGATAAGTTCTCAAATCTCATGCAAGGCAAATTTGAAATGAGCATTATGGGAGAGCTGACTTTCTTCCTAGCACTTCAAGTTAAACAACTGAGGGATGGAACCTTCATAAGTCAAACAAAATACACCAGAGATTTAATGAAGAAATTTGGTATGGAAGAGAAGTCTTCTGTGAAAATACCAATGAATACATCACTAAGATGGACATGGATGCAGATGACAAACCTGTAGATCAAACAAGATACATAGCACTTATTGGATCATTGCTCTACTTAACAGCAAGCAGGCCAGAAATCACCTTTGCAGTAGGTGTATGTGCAAGATTCCAATCTGCACCAAAAGAGAGCCACATGACTGTAGCTAAGAGAATCGTAAGGTATTTGAAAGGATGCCAAGAAGTTGGCTTATGGTATCCAAAGGAAGGTGGATTCAAGCTTATTGGTTATTCAGACTATTACTATGCTGGATGTAGAGTTGACAGAAAGAGTACTTCGGGTACATGTTAAATGCTTGGAAACAGATTGATTTCCTGGTTTAGCAAGAAACAAAACTCAATAGCCACATCCACAGCTGAAGCAGAGTACATAGCTGCGGGCAGCTGTTGTGCCCGAGTCTTATGGACAAGACAACAACTGAGAGATTATGAAATTGAAGAAAAAGAGATTCCAATTATGTGTGACAACACAAGTGCTATTGCAATTACTCAGAATCCAGTGTTGCATTCAAGAACAAAACACATTGACGCCAGATATCATTTTATAAGAGACCATGTTGAAAATAAAGACATCATTTTGGAATATATCTCAACTAATAAACAGTTAGCTGACATATTCACCAAGCCCTTATGTGAATCAAGATTTGAAGAGCTTAAGCATGAGCTAGGGTTAATTGAGCTGAGTTAACACTCAGAAGACTCAATCAGAAGAGATGAAAGATAAAAAGCAAGAAATGAACAAGATTTCCACATCAGCCAAGTGTAACAGCCATATCGGAAAGTCAGTTGTATCGAGTTACCTGACAGCTGAGTCGCTTAATGGGAAGAGAGAAGAATAGTTAAGTCATTTGTGAAATAAGCTAAGTCATTTATGAGCTAAGTGACAAAAATGTAGTCGTTTTTAATGAGTGGGAATGTTTTTAAGGATGACGTCAGCATAATAATGACGGGTACTGTCAAAAGCTGCACAGTAAGCATATGATTGGAAATAAATGTTGCCGCATTAAATGCAAGGAATTAAATGCGATTTAACGTGCTAAATATGTTCCGTTGATCTTGATTAAATTTCAAAAATAAAAAACACGTCCTTTCATAACCTTTATATACTCATTTTTCAGTTTTCTCTCTCTCACACTTAAAACTGTTCATCTTCAAAGCAAAAGGAAGCAAGTTCATTTCTCTCGCAAACCCTACAAGTTCTCCAGCAAGTTTATCAAGTCTTATTCGGTAAAACTCTCTGCAAATGGCACCAAAGCTCGATTTTGTTAAGTTATCAAAGCAAATCCACTCTGGATCGACGGTGGATTTCAAAGGAATGGTGAAGCAGGGTTCTGATGAAACCCTAGTAAAGAAGATTGCGGATATGCTAGAAAAGCCCCATCTAAGGCCTTTTCTTACTATCGAGTACTCTCTGACCTACGCTGAAGAGGTGGCGCAGTTCTATGCAAATGCGGAGGTGCAGGACAAAGGAATGAAGTCCACCACAAGAGCATCATAATCATTGCTAAGGACCTTGAGGAGCACTGTTTGCTGCCGTCTGAGGGCATGACAGAAATATACGAAGTTGATGTTAACTTGGCTGCTGCATGGAAAGAAGTAGCCAAACCAGAGTGTGCTGCGAAAGTAGTCTACACAACTAAGAAGAAGTTGCTGAAGGACGACTATCACAAGTTGATGGCTATCGTCGCCAAGTGTGTAGATATGAAGTTTGGCTGCGATCATGCAGGGAAAGAAAGTCAAATCTGATCGTCATGGCTGCGATCATGCAGGGAAAGAAAGTCAACTGGGCTGAGTTCGTGTACAGCAGACTCTGCCAGAATGTTGGGAACAATACATACAAGGAGGACAGATCCTTTGGAGGATCACTTGGTTATGGCCTGGTAATTAGCCATCTGATGGAAGTGAAGGGCATTCCCCTTCAACATAGAAAGCCTTTCCATATAAATAAGAAGATTTTCAGGGCTAATCTTTCAGGAGCCCAGAAGAGAGCCCATGCGAAGAAGGCGGATACAAATCAGGGGAAATCAGCTGAACCCGAGGACACATCTGTTACCTCCCCTCCTAACAAGAAATCTGCAAAGAAGAAGGTTGCCCCTGCAGCAAAGAAATAGGATGCACCTGCCCCTGCAGCCGAGTCACCTGACTGAGTAGCAGTGTCTCCTACCCCTGTAGCCGAGGCTGAGAAGGAAGTCCAAATACCTTCTCCAGCCATAAGGGAGAAGAGGACTGCCAAGCCTAGAAAGGAGGCTGCCTCTAAGGAAGTTCAAAAAGCCTTTACGTTTGTGGAACCGGAGGAAACAGAACCAGATATCCCTCTGGTTAAAACCAAGAGAAAAAGAAGAATCTCCAAGCTCTCAGAGCTTGAAAAGACAGTTGAGTCTGCCACTCAGCTGGAGAAAACCTCTGAGACAGCTGAGGAAGTGCAGTCTCTTGAAATAGTTGCTGAAACTACCAAGTCTGCTGAGGGGGATCAGTGAAGACCCAGCTATGGAGAGGAAAGATGAGGAAAAAGAAGCAGCTGAGACAACTGAATCTACACCTGAAAAAGTTGTCTCTCCGCCTGCTACAGATGCTGCTGAAGGCGAAGAGCAACAGAGCATGCTACCTTCTATCCTAGAAAAGGAAGGACAGGAAGAGGAGGATGAGGATGATGATGTCATCATGTACTCTCCTGTATATCCGTACATACAGCCCATCTACGTGAATGGAGGGCATGGAAGCTAAGCCACTCAAGGGTGCAGTTTGAACGCCCTGAGTTCATTGAAGAAGAGGATGAGCTGTTCAAATTTCTTGAAGTTGACACTGTGCTTCAGGCTTTGGATGAGGATAACTGCCTGAACATTCTACACATCTGCAAAGAAAAAGCAAAAGCCAGAGCAGCTGAGGAAGTAGAAGCTCTTGAGAAAGCCAAGATATGCACGCTCACCGGAACTCTAGAACACACTCAATCTCATTTTGATGTGCTCTCAGAGAGTGATGAAGATATGGATCACGTTGCTACAACAGAGAAGTCGGACATGCAGCAAGCTCTAAGGGAATCTAGGATGATGATGTTCGAAAGACCAGGAGAGTCCTCACAATTTCTCCTGGAGACAGACCCATTGGGAGTAGTGCAACAGATTGCCACAACTATAGCTGCAACTACATCCCCAGTACACTCAGAAGAAGGGTCGAGGGGACTTGGAGATGAGATTGGAAATTTGGGCACCCAAGTTGAGCCAACCCCTACTGAAGGTGTTTCACCACCTGCCCCCACGGTTGAGCACTCAACGGAAGCCGCCGCGAGTCTGGAGAAGAGTGACCCCATTGTCAGTCACTCAGCTGGTGTGCTAGCTGAGGGGGAAACTCACTCCACTGCAGCAGGGTCAGAGAATGCTGCAGATGACTCCACAATGAAGAAAGGTGAAGTGGAAAAAGAAAATGAACCACAACAGACTGATATTGACGAAGCTCAGACAGTTGAGTTTGTCCCAGCTGAGGTGTCAGCTGTTTTGTAGGCTGAGGACATAGCTAAGGTTGAAACTTCCCTGGGTAAAGCTCAAGAAGTCCAGAACATCCCTCCTGTTAACATTGCTGAATCTGAGAAGGAGATTAGTGCTCTTCATGACTCCTAGGATAATCCTGACATATCCTTTCTGGGATCTGAAGACGAAGCTGAGTCCACACCTGTTGCACATCAAAAGGACCCAGCTGAGGATGTTTTCCCGCAGACGAGTCGGTCGAGTTTCAAAGCTACTCGTTAAACATTTAATTTTGATGATGAACCAAACCCCCAAGTTTCATCATCATCCGATGACGCTGATGTTGCAGCCGAGGACCAGGTAATTCAATTAGAAAAATTTACTGAGGCCGATGAAGCTGTTAAGACAACTAAGGCTCAGTCAGCTGGCCAACCCACTCAACAAGGCCCACTGAACCGAGTCTTTGCGTGGCAGGTTGCCACACAGCAGCAGACGACTCCACCAGGATCATCAAAGGCATAGACTGAAATTGCAATCCCTTATGTGCGAGATGATACTTTTGAGCAATTATTTCCTTTTTCACTTGAGCTGCCAGAGCTAGAGAAGGAGACAGCTAAAGAGCGACGAAAATACAGAGTTCGAGAAGATCCAGTCATCCCTAACGACTCCATTATGCCAGCAGACTTTAATTTCGATGTTGAATGGCCACTAGCTGAATCAGGTGTGACAGCTGAGATCCGTGAGGTCTTCAAGAACATATGTGGAGAGATCGAGAAGATCGAACGGCACCAGGCCTTATTAGATATGCGTCTGGACAATAGAGATGCAACCCTCACAGCAGACTTATGAGGGATTATGGTACGGATCAGGGAGTGGTTTCAGCAGCAGAGTGCAATGCGATACGAACAAGTTAGATATTTCAAGGCATTGTACAACAAGATGCTGATTAGGAGTGCTGACAATGCTGATATGAAGCAGAGGATGCAGGCCTATATGGAGAGATTACATGCCTCCCATACAACTGAAATGGAGTTACTGCGTGAATTTCATCGAAAACAAATTCAGCGTGCTGATGAGAATATGAATACGAAATTCAGCCTTCTGATGGCTGAAATGAAAATGGTGGTAGCTGAATCGAAAGCCACTCGCTCAGAATTTCGAACATCACATGCCACAGCAGACTCCAAGCAGAACTCAGCTCTCAGCCGACTGGACTTCATGCTTGCAGGAATGTTTCCAGGGGTTCCTCTCTCCTTCGATGATGCCAAAAAGGGGGAAGATGAATACCTAAGGAAATTGAAGGAAGAAACAGCTGAGAAGCAAAAGGAAGAAGCAGCTGTTGAGAAGAAGAAGGGAAAAGCTGTTGAGGGGGAAAAGTCAAAAGATATGACACTAATGATTGCTAAAACCCCTCAGCAAGGTCATGTCATAGCCTCAATACTTAGCAAACTTCCAGTAACTCTGTCGATTGAACACTCTGATGTGCCTATGTCAGAGAAAAGAAAGATTGTAATAGCAGATCAGTTAGAGTTCGATAAAAAGACGGATGCCAGCATTAAAGCAGTGATGAAATAATTCGATGGTATTCCAGTAGGGAAGGACCAAGATGCCATTCCAGATGACGGAGACGAGCCAAGATCGGTTGAAGAATTTAAACGCTCGAATCCGAAGGTTACTTCAAGAACATGTATGTAGCCCAAGCCTAGGATTTGTACTAGGAGAAGTGTCTTAAGATGTACGAGGAAGCTTGTAGGCAACAGACTACCAACAGCAAGTCAGCTGGCAAACAGAAGACTCCTGTACAGTATACACCCAGAGGAGGAGGAAGAAGTGGCGGAGGAAGAGGTTTTCAACCTAGAACTCTATCCAAAAATATTGAATATGTAGATCCAGGCAAGAAGAGAAGGATCTACTGGGCTAGGTACGATGAAGTAGCAAATCTGGAAGTAGCTAGAAAGAATGCTGATTATGTGAAAAGAATAGAAGAGGAAAACAGAAGACAAGATCATCTATGGCAAGAGAGGCAAGAGAGGAAACGAAAAGATGCTGCTGCGAAGAGAGCCTATGAAAAGAAGAAAGCAGCTGAAGATGAAAGAAAAATAAAGAGAGCTGATGATGACAGAGCTGAAGAGGAAAGAAGGAGGCAACGAAGGCGATGAAGTGTTGATGCTAACCCTTCGTGTATTTTACTCTTGTAAATACATTTATGTGTAAGTCATCTGTACATTCAATAAAGTGTGTTTGTATTTCCCCTCTTTGTATCTTAGCATAGATGCTTGTAAAATTGCTTAGATATGATTATGCTCTGATACACTTTGTAAATAGCTGTGTATAGGACAAGAATGCTATGCTCAATAAAATTATTGATTCAACGCATACATTCTTTGTTACTGCATTGCCTGTATATATCTGTGATGTTTACATTTTGTTTAATGTTTTTAAGTTTTGGCATCATCAAAAAGGGGGAAATTGTTGGGAAATTATTTTATAGATTTTGATGAATGCCATGTAAAACATAGATTAGAATGTTGCACCCCATTTTCCTTGTAATTCTCATTGTAATAGATAGGGCTGAATGAGTTGAGTCAAGTCAGCAATGCTTGGAAATACAAGAAGTCAACTAAAGAAGTGAAATGAAGACTCCACTGAGGAACAACTGAGTATGGCCAAGACAGAGGACCAAGGACTCGAGTGAAGACGTAACAACTGAGGGACAATTTGTGTGAAGAGTCGATTAAGTCAACTCAAGAATCCATGTCACAAGTTGAAGTGACGGATGAGTCTTTCAATGATTGGAGCGACTCAAGTCACCTGGGGGAAAAAGGCAGCTGCAAAAGGAGTTAACTGAAAAGAATCCGTTGCATAGAAGTCAATAAAATTACTTAAACAAATAATACACCCATGCTGCCAGGTCTTAAAGTGCTCAGTCCCAGTAGCGTGCAAAAGGAATAAACCAATGGGAAGCACTGCACCTCGTGTCAGAACCTGAAAAGCTGGACATTCGTTTAATACGAGGAAATGTCTACATCTCAAGGATAAAGACCAAGAAAAGACAAGCCAACGAACACAGGTGACTTTTGCAAATCAGCCAATCTCTTCAACGGGCAGATTTTTGAAAGTTCACTATAAAAGGCTGAGGAATTTCATTGAGAAAATGTTACCTGAACCACGAACGAGCAAGCATTACTAAAACTCTAATCTGCAAAATATTCTCAAGATATTCAAGCAAAATCCTCAAGCCTAAATCTCGAAGGAAATCGATCCAACACAAAGTTGTGAAGGAAAGACAACTTCAAACTGTTGATCAGGAAACTTTTGAAGAATCAAAAGGGGTCTACATTCCAAGGAGGATTGTAGGAAGGTTCAAGGTCGAACCAAACTCAAGTTATTGGAGGGATTCGTGTTCAAATCCAAGAAACTTGAGAAAGTTTAGTGAAGTAAAATAAGTGACCAAGGCATCTAAGTGGTAAAATCAAGTGTTAACTAACCACTTTGGTGAATTGATCATTACTTAGTGGATTCCTCCAGAGTTGGCGAAGAGAGGATTAGAAGAATTACCCCATCTTCAACCTCCGTGTCATTTATATTTCTCGCATATTTACATTTTTGCACATGCTGATAATTTCCTATCCAACTGATAAATAACTAAGTGCTAAAATCAAGTGTTAAAATAAAGTTAAATCAAATTCAAAGATGTTAAGTCTTCCGCTGAAAAACTCATCACAGTCAAGTTAAGGTTTAAACTAATTAGCCTGAGTTATTCTATCAACAAACTCTATCGAGTCTGTTGGGTGGCTAACTCTGCTGATTAACTAACTTCGTTGTCCCTCAAGGACATAGCTGTGTAACTAACTCTGTAATATTTTAAAAGGACTAAAATCAAAAAGTTGGTAATGTTTATTCAACCCCCCTTCTAAACCTTACTCACACCCCTTGGGACCTACATAGGGACTACGTGCTATACCACACCAGTATCTCCGAGATGGATTTCGTAAAGAAAAAAGAATTTTATTAATAGTTACTAAAACTATTACAACATCACCTTGAAGAGCACCACACTCTTCTTACAACGGCACCAATGAAGATTACCACAATCTTCCAACTTGAAGAGCACCAAACTCTCCAATACCTCGAAGAGCACCAAACTCTTCCACAAGAAGATTACCACAATCTTCTTTCACCTATGAAGAGTACCACACTCTTCAACACCTAAGAGCACCAAAGTGTGCTCTTACCACAAGAACACTCACAAGGATATCTTGTGTTTGAATGACGAATTCAAATTCAAGATTACAACTCGATAATGAAGTATACAACTTTGAAGTGAAAGTGTAATCAAGAATCAAGCCTAGACCTCAAGATGCAAAAGTGAAATACTTAGGTTATTCCAACAAGAATGTTGAAAGTGAAGAACAAAATATTTGCTTGATATATCTTTTGTTGTGTTGTAGTGTTTTCTATCTTATTGTGTTGCTTCAAATATTCATCTATTTATAGGAGAGGTTTTGGATTAGATTTCCAGACATAGGCTCCTTCTTGGATATTGATATCTACAAAAAATTGCAATTAAAATCAAGATTATAGCTGTTATAAAACAATCCCACAAAATGAGGAAAAACTGTCCGCTGTCAACGGATAGTTTCTGCTGTCAAAATGGTAGGTTCGGCCGGTCGACCTCAAATAAAAAAGTGAAGAATAACTTGAAAATTTGCCTGTTGGACCGGTCAAGAGGGGGTCCGACCGGTCGAACAGGGGTTTGACCGGTCGGCCCTCTGTTAGACCTGTCCAGCCATATGTTTTTGCAATACAAAGAGTCTGTTTACAATTCTAAGTTTTCCCAGGCACCGGTCGATCTCCAGGGATTTTTCAAACGTCTCGTTTCTATTTTAGAAATCATCTTTCAGACACGGGTTGCCCTATAGGGCGACCGTTTGAACACGAGACAGAAGTATTGTCCAATTTTTGTCAAAAATATAAACCTCAAGAAATACTCCAAAAAATTAGTAAAATTATTTTAAATCGTTTGGGAGTATTTGGACAACATGTAGGAACATTGTTTTGGTGTAAAAACATAGTTAAACAAAATCATCAAAATCATGATAAAAACATTTATCTAACAAACTCTCCCTTTTTGATGATTACAAACCAAAACAATTTTAAGAGGTCGATTTTGAAAACAGAAACAATTTTTTCTGGTGAAACATAACTATCCATTTTAAGCGAAAACTTTCCATGCATAATAGCCACAAGGATGGGAGTAAAGATTTTCAAAACATTTTATAAAAGCTCCCCTTTCAACATGCACAACAAGATAAATATAGAAACAATCAAACAAAAGCTAAAAGCTCAGCTTTTATAATGGAAACTAGAATATCATGAGCTTAGAAGCTCCCCCTGTCAAAAAGACTTCATTAGACAAGTATACAAGTCTATAATACAACTATTAGACTAAGTATCATCCACAACTTTTGGCTTTTAATAGCCACATCTTATAGCTTTTTCTGCGAGCTTTTTCTAGCTTTTTTGAGCAAAAGAGCTTATTTCCTGTTTATCCCCCTTTGGAATCATCAAAAAGAATGTTAGCATGATAAAAACATCATATAAACATATCAAAGTGCACAATATTACCGATATATCGAGCTTTTTGAACATTTAAGCTTAAAATCCAAATAAAAAGGGAAAAATCGATCATTTGACTTGCAAAAGCTCATTTGAATAGCAAAACATGATCTCTATAAACTTATAAGACTTTTGAAATCGAGAGAATAATGTAATTGAAGAAATTTTCATTGCAACATTTCATCGAACACTTGGCGTGCGTCGAATAACAAAGAAGATGTATATAACACTTGTAATTGTAATCAAGCCAAGATTTTCATCACCAAATACAATTCTACAAATATAATCTATCAACAATCATCATACCCAACACACATATACAAGAACTCCATCAAAATGTCAAAAATAGGCACTTTCTCAAGGGTTCAACCCAATTGAGATTAAAAAAGAATTAAACTTACCAATTAATCGGAGAGGACGAGCAAGAATGATTAAATAGAAGTAATATAAATTCAAAATAAAAGAATTTAACAAGAAAGGAATCATTTGAGTGAATTGTATGTGAATTTTGCAAAGGGGTCGTAATTGGAGCAAAGGAGCCAAAATGGCTTAAGTCTGGGGACAGAAACAATTTTAACTAAAAATTTTTGCCAAGGTTGACCAGTCCAAGGGGGTTCGACCGGTCCAGGTGGTGTTCGACCGTTCGACCACCCTGCATCCGGTCCCTAGAGCTCTTTTTCAGTTTATGTCTGGTTTTTGAGTTAAAAATTCGATTTTTCATCCCTAAGTTTTAAAAACGCACAAAATACAATCATAAACCTCATTACTAAATAAGCTCAAAATGAGGTAAAAGACTCGGCAGTTGACGGTTTTTAAAAAAAATATCCGCTAGTTAATCTTTAGACGGAATTAAGCACATCTCAATTTTTCGTTAAAAAGCACAATACCTTAGAAAATGATGTCGAATCTCAATATGTTTAGTTTGGTTATGAAGAACCGTATTTGGGGAAATATTTATACCAGACTTGTTATCCCGAAAATAGGAACGTTTTGAAGCTTTGGATAAAACAAGCCATAAGATGAAGTGCCTTTCAAATATTGAAAAATTCTTTTAACGGCACTTTATGAGATTCTTTGGGATTGTGTTGAAATCGAACACATAGGCATACAACATGGAGAATATCGAGTTTATGAGAGTAATGAAAATTGATGAACATACCTCGATTTTGTTTGTCAACCAATATGCCTTTCTCAATCTTGACAAATCATGATGTAGATAGCCATGAACAAGTCTATGATCATTTGTTCCTTAATACCAAAATATTTCCTGTAAAATCTTGACAAAATATCTTGCACAAGAGCATAGTAATATCGGATAATATAGACAATATTGATATAAACCATCATAGAATTTGGACAAGTAGCACATACTATACTTTTGTAAAAACCATCAAGAGTAAAACATGTAAGTTTTAATATGCTTATAGGAAGCTATATAAGGTCTCTTTTGAATTTTGGAAATCCGAGAGCATATAGTTGAGACCTCATTTATAAGAAACATTTTGAAAAAGAATTTTGACAATCAAATCAAGAATAAAGACATGAATATGTGCAATATTTATAAAGGACAAAATAAAATGCATAATTCAAGAAGAGGATACAAGTTACCAATTTCGCCATTGCCAAGGATTCTATCTTTCCCATTGTTGATTATACATTCTTCTTGAAAGTGATTTTGTTGATGGTGTCTTCTCCTTGATCAAATGGCGCAAATATTTGTTGTCTATTTGACGAGTTGAATTTCTTTTAGCTTTTGTTGCGCCAAGTACCTAACATGAAATTTTCTTGTGGTACCCTCAAGTGTTTGGGTCATTTGGGATTAGCATTGAGACT
Source organism: Rehmannia glutinosa (assembly GCA_016081115.2). NCBI lineage: Eukaryota > Viridiplantae > Streptophyta > Magnoliopsida > Lamiales > Orobanchaceae > Rehmannia > Rehmannia glutinosa. Next base: position 45,570 of record JABTTQ020000041.1, read on the forward strand.
TTTAGGTCTTCAATAATAATTTGAGTTATTTCTAGACCGACAAGTATTTATCGTGTGATCACGTTTACCACAATAAAAACATGTAAAAATTCTAGAAGCATAATGATTAGAATGTATAGATACTTGGTTCTTTTTCATATAATTAATAACATTTGGCTTTAACATATCCTTTTTCATTCAATCAATATCTTTAACAAGAGTACTATTTTCCTTTTCAAGATTTCTAACCTTATCAAGTGTAACATCATGAGCACTAGTAAAAGATTCATAAGAAGCATGTAAACTATATATCCTTTTCATTTTTCATGGTGTTGAATTCCTTTTTCAAATTTTTGTAATTAAAGAGCAAGCTTTGGAATTCATTTTGAAGCTCATCAAAATCATTTTGCAATTCATCATAATCATCATGCAATTCATTACTAAAAGAAATAGAAGAGTTGGAGCGTACCTCATTGTCTTCTTTAATGCCCATTAGACATTGCTCGTCCTCCTCATCATCGGATGTAAGAAGTTCATCCCATATTGTTGGTTCGGCTTTGGCCTTCAAGGCTTTGTGAAAGTGCTTTTTCTTTTTTGTTCTTCTTTCTCTTTTGGACAATTTGCAATATGGTGTCCGAGTTTTTCCGCATCTAAAACAAGAATTGTCTCTTGTTTTTCTTTCCTCGTTTTTATTTACAAATTTTGTAAATTTTCTAATAAGTTCCTCATATTCATCTTCCTCATCACTAGAATAATAATTTTTCGATTTTGAGGTAAGACCTTTTGGAGTTGATCCCATAACCGGTTGAGAAGTTGATGCCTTTGAGTTACTTCTTTCATTGGTATAAGCTTCATAGATGACAAGATTGCCAATAAGCTCATCAAAATTTAGAGTTTCCAAATTTTGAGCTTCCGTAATAGCGGTAACTTTTTCGAACCAAGAGGCGGGAAGAGCATTAAGAACTTTTGTAACCTTATCCTCTTCGGAAATAATTTTCCCAAGTGCAACTAGAGGATTTACAATATTGTCAAGCCTTTCAACCATTTTAGAAATATTTTCACCAATATTCATAGTGAAATTTTCGAACTCTTTGACCAACATAGTCTTACGAGCTTGTTTCACTTTCTTTGTGCCTTCATAGATAACTTCCAATTTTTCCCAAACATCATGAGTGGATCGAATACCTCTAATACGATTATATTCCGTAGCGGTAAGAGAACAATAAAGAATGTTAAGATATTTACCGTTTAGGGAGAATATTTTCTTGTCTTCATCATCAAACTCCTTGAGGGCTTTGGAGACTTGAGTTTCGTCTTCCTTTTTCTTCATCGAGATGGATACTCCATTTATAACCGTGTTCCAAATATCAAACCCGCAACCTTGTAAGAAGCATTCCATTCGATCCTTCCAAAAAGTATAATTGTTGGAGTTGAAGAGAGGCGGTCTATTGAATGAAGCACCGGTTGGTAGATAGTTCTCGTTCATAGCCATGAATATTTCCTCTTTACTCGCAATGTGGAACGAGCTTGCCAAAGAGTTTGGCTTTGATACCACTTGTTAGTCCAAGTGGCTACGATAATCTAGAGGGGGGTGAATAGTTTATGCCGATTTTCCTAGTTTTGCCCTCTTTTTCAAATGAACAAGCAAAGACAAGAATATAAGTGAGGGAAATAAACAATACACGTCGATTTATAGAGCTTCACCCCACCTAGGGACTACATGCTCTACCACCCCAGTATCAACGAGATGGATTTCGAAAAGAAAAAAGAATTTTATTAATAGTTACCAAAACTATTACAACATCACCTTGAAGAGCACCACACTCTTCTTACAACGGCACCAATGAAGATTACCACAATCTTCCAACTTGAAGAGCACCAAACTCTCCAACACCTCGAAGAGCGCCAAACTCTTCCACAAGAAGATTATCACAATCTTCTTTCACCTATGAAGAGTACCACACTCTTCAACACTAAGATCATCCAAGTGTGCTCTTACCACAAGAACACTCACAAGGATATCTTGTGTTTGAATGACGAACACAAATTCAACATTACAACTCGATAATGAAGTATACAACTTTGAAGTACAAGTGTAATCAAGAATCAAGCCTAGACCTCAAGATGTGAAAGTGAAATACTTAGGATATTACATCAAGAATGTTGAAAGTGAAGAACAAAATATTTGCTTGATATATCTCTTGTTGTGTTGTAGTGTTTTCTCTGTTATTGCGTTTCTTCAAATCTTCTTCTATTTATAGGAGAGGTCTTCGATTAGATTTCCAGACATAGGATCCTTCTTGGAGATTGGTATCTATAAAAAATTGCAATTAAAATCAAGATTACAGCTGTTAGAAATCAATCCCATAAAATAAGGAAAAATTGTCTGCTGTCAATGGATAGTTTCTGCTGTCAAAATGGTAGGTTCGACCGGTCGACCTCAAATACAGAAATAAAGAATACCTTGAAAATTTTCCTGCTGGATTGGTCAAGGGGGGTCTGACCGGTCGGCCCTCTGTTCGACCGGTCCAACCATATGTTTTTGCCATTCAGAGAGTCAGTTTACAAATCTAAGTTTTCCCAGACACCGGTCGACCTCTTATTCGACCGGTCGACCTCCATGGATTTTTCAAACGTCTCGTTTCTATTTTGGAAATTATCTTTCAGACACAGGTTGTCTTATAGGGCGACCAGTTGAACACGAGACAAAAGTGTTGTCCAATTTTTGTCAAAAAATAAACTTCAAGAAATACTCCGAAAAATTAGTAAAAATATTTTAAATTGTTTGGGAATATTTGAACAACATTTAGAAACATTGTTTTGGTGTAAAATATAGTTAAATAAAATCATCAAAATCATGATAAAAATATTTATCTAATAATGGATATATCCATTGCAGGCCAAATGAGAATCCTTCTCTGTCTTGAACAGTTTAACGCTTTGGTTGAAACTTATTTTATTTCCAAAATTCGGTCTTTTCAATGTGATTGGGATGGTGAATTCAGGCCTATTTCCAGTTTTTGTCCACTTTTGGTGTGCAACTTAGACATCAATGCCCATATGCACATTCTGAAAATGGAAAACCAGAAAGAAAACATCAGCATATTGTTAATGTTGGTCTAACTTTTCTTGCAAATTCTGGCCTTCCATATAATTTCTGGTGGGATAATTTTGTCTCTGCAGTCTTTACAACAAACAAACTACCTTCTCCAACTCTTAAAAATATTTCCCCCTTTTAGAAGCTTTTTGGCACCTTACCAGACTACACCTTTCTTAAAGTCTTTGGGTGTACTTTCTTTCCCTATATTCGGCCCTATAACAACAACAAACTTCAATTTCATTCCAACAAATGTATCTTTCTCGACTATTGTCCTTTTCACAAAGGGTACAGATGTCTTAGTCCCATAGGTCGGATTTATGTGGACAGAACTGTGAGTTTCAATGAAACTGAATTTCCTTACTCTTCCTTGTTTCAACCTACTCGTTCTTCTTCTGCCAGTCTTCCTCCTTCCTCCCTTCCTCCAGCGTTCCCTCTTCAATATGTTCCTTCTCCAACAGAGCTTCCTCCTACATCACCCCAACATATTCCCCCTACTTAATTCTCCTACGATTCATGCTTCTAGTTCTTCCCCTGATTCTGCACATTCCACTCTACATTCAACTCTTCTTGCTCCTCCTCCCATTGCCCCAGTTCAATCTCTTCATCCCATGGTTACACGATCTAAACTTGGCATTCATAAGCCCAAAGTTTTTTCTGCTACTTACATTCCCACAGAACATGTTACCTTTATGGAAGCTTAGTCCAGTTCTCACTGGAAAGCAACTATGAATGCTGAGTACTCAGCTCTCTTTAAAAACCATACTTGGGAGCTTGTTCCTTTCAATTCTGACATGAAAGTTGTTGATCATAAATGGATTTTCAAGGTAAAATTTCATCCCAATGGTTCTGTAGACCGGTATAAGGCTAGGTTAATGGCAAAAGATTTTCAATAACACCTTGGTATTGACTATTTTGATACGTTTAATCCGATGGTCAAGCCCATGACTATACAGATTGTCTTCTCCCTTGCTGTGACTAGGGCTGGGTCATTTAACATATTATTGTGAATAACGCCTTTTTGTATGGTGATTTGAAGGAAGATGTTTATATATCTCAACCTATTGGTTATGTTGATCCATCGAAGCCGAATCATGTATTTAACGTGTTAAAGCAATTTATGGTCTTAAACAAGCACCGAAAATGATGGAATGACAAGCTCATGTGTCATCTTTTATCTCTGAGTTTTCAAACTTCACAGTCAGATTCTTTTGTTTATTCTACCAGCAGTCTCAAGGCAATATTATTCTCATACTTATGTATGTAGATGATATTTTGGTTACTGGGGACAGTTCTCAGCTGGTGCAATATGTTATCACTGGTATTGAGCAGGCCTTTTCCCTCAAGCACTTGGGTAAAGTCTCATATTTTTTTTGGTCTCTAGGTTCATTATCATCCCTCTGGCATTCTTTCTAATCAACACAAGTACATTATGGACCTACTTAAGAAGACAAATATGCTCACTTGCATTCCTTGTTCTACTCCTAATTGTGTTAATCAAAAACTGTTCTTGGGGGACAACCCTGCTTTTGATAATCCTACATTGTATAGAAGTACTGTTGGTGCGTTACAATACCTCACTCTTACTTGTCCGGCTATCTCCTTTATTGTGAACAAACTCAGCCAATTTCTTCATGATACATCTATAGCCCATTGGGGGCTTGCAAGAAAGTTCTGAGGTTTCTTAAAGGGTCTTCTTCTCAAGGTCTCTTATTTCGACCCTCTCCCAGGATGCAACTGGAGAGTTTTGCTGATTCCAATTGGGCTAACTCTATGGACGACCGGCGCTCTACTAGTGGTCCACTGTGTGTTTTTGGGTCCGAATCTCATTACTTGGAGATCCAAGAAACAGACTGCTGTCGCTCGAAGCAGCACGGAAGCTGAATATCGTTCTTTGGCCTCTAGTATAGCTGACTTAATCTGGATAAAATCTCTTTTTGCTGAACTTGGTATTCCCATTGCTCATATTTATGGTAGTCCCATCGATACACTAGATTTCATTTTATATTCCACTTGTATTTCAAACACTAGATGGATGTTGTGTGTACAAAATGGCATTATTATTGTATACGTAATATTCATGATCTATTATATTGAAATGGCGTTATTATTGTATATGTAATATTCATGATCTAGTATATGAAATATCAAATGAAATAGAAGATATGATCTGGTTTTTTTATAGATGATAATTTATATTGTTTTCGAGGAATTAAAATGTACAATTGTTGTAATTTGTGTTGAAATCAAAGAATTCTTGATATTGAAGATGAAATAAAAACTTGTATTCTTGTGATGCAAATATAAATTTACAAAATAAAAAAAGATACTTATATAGTCTAATAAGAAGTCCTAACCATAAAAGGACTAAAATACTAAATGTGGAAAATTAAAATACTTTCATAATAAATATTATAATCTAACAATTTGGATATATAAAAGTGACAAAGATATATGACGTCAGCAAGTGGTGTTACTTTCATTCTTTTTTTAGGAGGACCACTATTTGAGGTAGGTCTGTCTTGCAATCTGGTTTTTGGTTGATCCAAATTGTCTAGTATTTTGCTTTTTCTCTTAGAAAAATTGCTTTAGGGGAAAGTAAAATGGTTATGCGATAAAAAATAGTATCATTTTTGTCCCTTATATACATCATCAAATCTAGTTTGTTTTTTTTTTTTTTTTTTTTGATGGCTCATCAAATCTAGTTAACTAAGAAGTGAACAACCATACACTAAGAATTTAGTAATTACTTAAACTGTTTTATGAGAGTGACATACTGACATTTAAATGTGGGAACACTAAAGAGGCGCATATTTAAAATTTAATAAATTCGTAGATGATGCAATTTAGATTGCTTAGCTTGTATGGTTTTCTTTTTCATTTATTATTATCAGATACATTACCCAATCTAGTTAAAAATGTTTCATTTTTGTCTTTTCATTTCAAACAAAAACACTTCCTATATATTAAAAATAGGAAGAAAATTCAAAGTAGACATCAAGACTATCAATTTCATCTTGCTATATATTATTATTTTTCAAACAATGTCATTTCTATGGGACCCACTATTTATATATTATTTGTATAAATTATCATTTGGTCATATTTATTTATAAAAAGTTGAAGAAAATATTAAATCAAACATATATATTTTCATTTTATACGCAATAAATTCTTTAGCATAATTTCTTTGCCTAAACCCCCTTTTTTTCAACAAGAAAACAAATTGAAAGTTCACCACATGCAATCGGATGAAAAGAAAAAGTTTCTCATTTGGATGAAATCATATTCATTTCATTAATAATCAGAAAATATTGTTTGATTTAATTAATCTAATAAACGTACGGCTCGACTATAGAGATAGTATATAAGGTTAAAGGATCTAAAGGTTCAATAATTCTACCAATTATTGAAGGAAAAATATCTTAGTTGCAAGTCCCAATGAATCACAGAGGCACACGTGTATGTCACCAACCCATAAATGGATACAAAAGGTTCACAATAATTCATCTAATTTATATATATGTTCACAGAGGCACACGTATTTGCCACCCATGGATGGAAACAAAGGGTTCACAATAATCCATCTAATTATGTTCACATAAGAACACGTGTATATCACCGGTAACACTACAAGAAAACTGGACGGAATAACGTCGGAGCAGTTTCAAAACAAAATTAACTTTTTTTTAATTACTAACATCTTAACGAAGGATTAAGGGATAATTTCATATATAGTACCCCAACTTAACTTACTTTTTGCTTTTGATACCCCATGTTCCCACTTAATCAAAATTGGTACCCAACGTTACATGTTTTAACGTCTCGATACTTCTAGTTAGTTGATTGTCAAATCTCGGAAACTTACCGATGTAATCCTTTGTTTAAAGCTTGTTTTTTTGTCCCATAAGTTCATTTTGCATTTGTTCTTCATTTCTAAAGCCTAACAATGAAGAAATCCTTTACTCCTAGTTCTTCTAAATCTTCCCATTCGGTCAATCACGGTCAACAATGAGGGAATGCATTGCAATTGTGGAATGGATGCATTATTGAAGACTTCTTCCGAAATCAAATCCTGTAAAAATTAGCATTTTTTCTTTTTTTTTTTTGATTTCTTATGAAATATTTTTAAATTCACAAAGACAAAATGGATATTGCGGGCATTTTAAATGGGCGGATGATGAAATGTTCTAGAGCCAAGCAAATCATTTCTGCAAAAATTAACAAGTTACAAGAAGAAATCGAAGCATTCAAATGAAAGAAGAAGAGATCAATATGGCTAATAGTAGGCCTAGTTCTAAGTTGTTCTGAAGAAAAAAAATTCCGATCTTGTTTTGTTATGTATTTGTTTGTGCAATTGTTGGTGTTAGTGTTGCATTCTTAATGTAACTAGATAATTGTCATGATTGGTTAGTTTATGATGCTTTTGTAAATGCAACTACTCTTTCATTTCAATAAAATGATGTTTCTAATCATGTTCATTGTAAAGGCCTGTGAACAATACAAATATTAACAATACAAAATATCCAAACATCTAATTCATCCAACAAACATCCAAACTAACCAAAGTGTTCATTACATCTTAACCAAACTATCCAAGCATTCATTAAATCTTTAAGGGTTTTTTGCATGTTTTATGTGTATATTTTTCGAGTTATTTTATTGTTAGTTTTGTAAATTTTTGATACATAGTTCTATTATGAGGTGATTTTCTATTTTTTAAATTCGGACCATGGATTCATGTCAAAACAACCGGGAGTTTGGATAAAACGCCGAAATTCAAGCCAAACGCGCATTTCGGGGCCTTTTTTCCAAATCGGGCGGCACGGCCGTGTTCCGGGAGCAAAAACTCGAAATTTTTGATGAAATGGCCGTGTTCCCAAGCGTGTCCAGAACAAATCACGGCCACGAGTCCTGTGTTGCTTGCAAAAATTAACAGGCGTGTCGGGACCTCCTTTTGCAACTTTTCTTTGCGGAATTTGGGAAAACTCACCAACCAACCCATTTTGGCCACTTTTGTACACTTTTAACACCCTATTTTTTGAAAATGTCTCCATGTCATTCATCACTTGAATACAAGAATTCACCAACCAACAAGGAAAATGAGTGTGATTGTTTAATAAAAAGAGTAATCTATCAATGTATTGGTTGCTATAAAAAGCCAAGGGTTGAAATTGGGAGATCCATTCATTAGATACTCGAGAAAATATTCATTGTATTCATTTCATTAAGTAGAATTGGGATCAAGGGTCTTGGAGGAGAAAACTTGGGAAGCAATAAAAAAAATAGCAACATCATCAATCAAGAAAGAAGTCAATTGAGATTTTGAGAAAGATAAGTACACCATGTCTACAATACTTAAATCTTCTTGTGTAATTTATTCTTTGGTCAAAATCATGTGTAGCTAAACTCCTAGTGTTTGAATGTAATGAACTGTTAGAATGGATTTGTGATTAAGGTGTGTATGTTTTTAATAAAATCTTCATATTTTGTGTGATTCACTTATATTATGCTTCGTTCATTCGAATTGATATATGCGCAATATTGATTTAAAGTTTATTTTTCATGAAATGATTCATGGTGAAATAGAACCTATATTGAAAAGAGTTAAATGCAACTAGATACGACATAAATCTTTTCATTTCAATAAAATGATGTTTGTCTTGGGGTTTTAATCAGAAAGAGATTTCGATTAATCAACTTGAGATTAGAAGTTTTTCGCCTTGAGAAAGGGTTTAACTTAAATTGGGAACAATACAAATTTTATTAAAAGAACAGGGCTTACGGTTGTATTTTTAATCAAATCACAAAAACATTCTAGGGATTTACATTCAAACACATTTCTATCTCTTGATTTCTTATTTTACAAATCTTCCTTCATTTTTACAATTTATAATTTGTTTTCCTTTTTCATCAAACAAAAAAAAATTGTTAGATTTCGGTAATTACATCTGGGAATAACCAATAAAATACTATCGATAGGTGCACTTTCATTACATCTTAATATCCAAACAAACATCCAAACATCTAATTCATCCAACAAACATCCAAAGTGTTCTGAAACAAGTACAACAATGATATTGTTCTTAAACAGTTCAAATGAAACATCCAACAAACAAGTACAACAATGATATTGTTTTGACAACATTCATCTAAATGAAACATCCAAAGTGTACTGAAACAGAGAAATAAAATGACTAGGCTTTGTCCTTCTTAGTAACTCTTCCCTTTGATGCTCTTTTTGAAGTCTCTCCACTGATGGCAACTCTCAGATTTGGCATGGTGATATAATTCACTCCACCCCTCACAATAATTGGAGTGTGCACTGTGGATGACTTGGTAACCTGCAAAATTAATACAAGTATAAAGGAATGAGCTTAATATTGAATATATATAGCCTGCAAAATTAATACAAGTATAAGGAATGAGCTTAATATTGAATATATATATATATATATATATATAAAGCTTGCAAAATTAATACAAGTATAAAAAATGAGCTTACATTCTATTTTGAAATCTTGTTTGTTGAGCCACCTACATTAACATTTATATTGCAAGAACCTCTCTTTCTTTTGACCTGAAACAGAAAAATTAATTTGCAATTAACTTACCAATAAAATTGAGTTGAAAATGCATAAATATCCAATTAATAACACTTACAGGTAATTTGCTCCTTCCTGGAATAGTGGGGTTCACAGGATTACTACTTCCTTGAGTGCTTGAAAATGGCATAGGTTGTGAATCTTTGATGGGAGTCTCATCATGGTGTGGTCCAACTTCTGAAGCAGAGGTATAAGTGTCATTATTTCCCTTCCCTATTAATCCTATCATCAGTTTGAACATTCTTTCCCTTCCCTATTTCCCCATCCCACTCAACATTATGATCTACATATTTTTCAAACTCTCTATCATCTTCATCCATATCATATTCAGTATCACTATAAAATAGTGATTCTGAAGACTGACTAGAAGATGAAGCAGATGAAGCATTCAGATTTTTTGATTCTGAAGACTGACTAGAAGATGAAGCATTCAGATTTTTAGGTGATTCAGGGACATTATCAAGGAAAGAGAAGTCAATCACAGGTTCAAAGTCAGTATTTAGATTTGAGTACTCTATGTTGGAGGGTTGAATATCAGGCTCAGACTCATGTACACTTGGTAGGTCCACAATATGCTCTAAGTAAATCTCTTGCTCCCTCTTCCACTTTGTTTGCTCCACAATCTCATATACATCAGAGTCAGTTTCTAGCACCCTACTGCCCATATGCAAACTACTCCCAAATTGATGCCAAAATCTAACCTTCTCTTTATCATAGCCTAATTGCCCTACAAAGTCTTTTAATTCTATTAACCCAAATTCATCCCCATCTACCCGGTCAAAAAAATCGAACTGTCCACCCGAATAATTCCTCACAGGGTATTCCCTCATTATACCACCATGATAAATTTTTAATGTAAAAAGCGAATTTTGCCCAATTGCATCTACATTAACAGAAAAAAAAATGCAAAACTTAGATAAAATTCATACAAATTCATAAAAAGTTTCAAACTTTCAATTAAGAAACTCAAAAATACATAAAAATTACAAAAATCGACATACCATAATCGGGACTAGGTTGAAATTCTCCTCTTTTGGCCATTGTCTTCACCTTCGAATCTTCAGTGCAACTAGCGTTTTACAAATTTGAGACAACAATCAGTAGTTCGCCCGATATTGATTATGAAATTGAGTCAATTTGTGGGTAGGATTAAGAAATTAGGGTTTGGATCGAATTGGGGGAAAAAACAAGGGTTTGGATCGAATTGGGGGGGCTGTGTTTCAGTAAACCGGTTGAATAGGGCAAACACTCCCTTAACCCACTGTAGCAAGTCATTCCGTTAGTCATTGACGGTCAACTAACGGTAGGTATCGAGACTGATTAAAACATGTAACGTTGGGTACCAGTTTTGATTAAGTAGGAACGTGGGTATCAAAAGCAAAAAATAGGTTAAAGATGGGGTATCAAAACTGAAATTTCCCCAAGGATTAACGATGGATTTTGTAATGGATAACAATCGTTGCTAAATTCGTCGCTACTGGTGCAAAAATATTTTGAATACACATTAACGATGGACTATAACGATGGAAAATTTTGTCGTTAAAATTGAAAAAATTCTTATAGCGACGGATCTGTTGCCCATCGTTATGTGTTGGAGTTGAAATTATAATTTAGAAAATAAATTTAATATAGGTAGCGACAGATGGGTGTTTGTCGCTACATTTAGTGCAAAACGAAGGGTTCATAATAATTCATCTCATTTATGTATATATGTTCATGAGATGGTGAGAAAAATGTGATGAATGAATAAAAAGGGTCTCGAAAAGAATTTTTAACGTTTTTCTATTAAATGAGAGAAAAGATAAAAAGATGATGAATTGATGGTAAATCTTAATTACAGTCTTAATATATATGAATTAAGAGAAATGTTGATCATGTATATTTCTATAAATCGATCATATGCTTCATATTATTTTAAAACACCGAAGAAATTAAATGTATTATAGCCATATAATTTGGGTTCAGATTTTCAATCACAGTTTTAGGCTTAGCTATATAATTGGCTTGTGGTTAGAAGGATATGATTACATTTTTCTTGCGGTCTCCCTCATAGACTAGTCTATCGGCCTTGTGATCATCATTTTTTTCTCTATTTTATTTATTTGGTTTTGCGCTTTACTTAAAAAAATACTACTAAAAAGAAAAGAAATTAAAAAACGACAATTATCGATCAAAATGATGCGACCAAAAACAATACATGAAAGGGAAAAAGAGCATTCTCCATCCCATGGAAAGTAGAAACAAAAGCTCTCGGAGGCCCAATTAATGCAATAAATCTAACCAGAAAAGAAACGATAATAAAAATAATCACCTCCAAAAAAGTCGCCATTCCTAGGGCTAGTTTTTGACCTGCAATTGATAGTCTAACACATGGAACAAAAGATCTTATTTATCAATTAGAGTATATTTAAAGTCAAAATATAGGAATATTTTGGATAGTTTAAGAATTAAAATATCTGATTTTTCAATAATTAGTCTATTAATTCACTTATATAGATTATCACGTCATAATTCCAATCATTATTTAACTATATTACTGGGTTCAATATTTAACTATTATATAATAATATATAATTACTTAATAATTACTATAAAAATACACAAAAACCCATACTTGCCTTGAGGTTGCAATTGCACCTCAAGACCATGGGTTCAAACATTGACTATCGCGGAGGGAGGGGTTGGAGTTTGTTCCTCCTCCCCTAAAGATTAGAATCATCCTGGGAAGGACGGATATCCCATAGTCTGAAGAAAGAATGGGATCTGTACCCCCGGCTGGTGTGGGGATACTCTGGATCGTTGAAAAAAAAACGAAAATGAAACAATTTTTTTTTGTTTTGACGTCATATGGGAAAACAAAGGGATTAGTAAAAACTTATATTTAATAAATATACAAGCATAGGGCCATTTGCCGCTTTAAATGATGGTCTTGGATTTATTATTTAAGACTACAAACCTTTATTAGAGTGATCATATATATTGCTTTATCCTGAAAGTTTTCTTTGGACTTTTCGTACGTTTTTTTAAAAATATTTTCTAGACATGAATTGCTTGTTAGGTCCATGCCTCTAAGTTTTTTATTTCAATTTAATAAACATATAAAGAGTGCATTAATAGTGTTTTTTTAAATAAATGTGAGTAATTGTTTTAATATATTATTAAAAATATATTAAATTTCGTTTGTGAAATATTTATTGTTAAACTTAATTTTCAGGTTAACATGATTTGGGTATTGCACATGTGGTCACGGGACGGAGCTAGACATGTAACTTTGGGGGGAGGGAGGGGGCTAAATCAATAAAAAATAAATCTTTAGTACTAAAAGTTAATATTTTAAAAATAAATTATATACAAAAATAATTGAATGTTCAAAAAGATTTCGGGGCTAAAGCCCCCTCATGGCTAAGGGAGGTTACGCCCCTGTGTGGTCAAATGCAAGGGCGGAGTCAAGAATAAATTTGTAGTGAATCGATACATGAAAATGGGGTGGGCCGAATAAGAAAATCATATAAATTATAGTTAATTTTTTTTAAAAAAAAATAGTGTAAAATTATTTTTATAAAAAATTAGGGGTGGGGGGGAGGGGGACGGAGTGGCCTCTCCTCCTTCCACCCTTGGTCAAATGGTGTGTTATTGGGAGAGCATACTCAAGCTCGAATCTCATCCCGTTTCCATCCGACATATCTTGTTTCCCTTCTTCCCTTTAAAATAATCCAGGTAACAGGTTAATGTTTATTGTATAAAAACCATGAATCACAAGCTGGTCTCGTGATGTATGAATCGATCTCATATATACATATTTTTTTAATAAGTTGAGAGTAGTGGTGGGAGGAGAGGGGATAAATTTCAAATAAATTGAAAGATACAGGGTTTGAACCTTGGTTAACACACTTACAATGAGTGAAAAATACCACTTGAGCTACAAGCTGGTTTGATCTCATATATACATATATACCTTAAACTCTCTGAATGATGCTCCAATTACATATTGTGTAGAGACACATGAAAGTTTACCTGAATTATTGGTGAGACTGGAATAGCCCGATATGATATAGATCTTCAAAAATGATTTATTCTGCCCGATGATGAGTTTTCCTTATGTTATACATTCTGAGGAGAATAGACGTGCTTTTAGAACCGTCATTTTGGGGACCATAACTGCTTTGTTGATAAGTTCTCTTTTATTTCCTATTTAGTCGCTCAACAAATAGAAGATCTACTTGGTATCTTCACATTTAATTCCATGACAATTTAATACCATTTTAATCTAAAATTAAAACATTAATAAACTTAAGGTTGGAATTTGGTTTTACATAATATGGGTTTTGACCCATATTGGATCAAATATTTAAGTGGTTTCCATTCTTGGAAATAAAAATAAAATAGATAATCAAATTCTACTAAGTGAGTAGATGAACTTAACATTTGGAATTTTTCAAAATAAATTTCGGATGAATGAGAAATTAATGCAACAAGTTGACCATTTAAAACTGAAAAATGATGTGGAAATTGGAATGTGGGAGTGAAATAAAACTCATCCCACATAGTTAGTATATAAAGCCAAAGTTAGCTTAATTTATATAGCCCAAGTATGAGTATTGGGTTTGGGCCATTGGGACACCAAAGTTTTAAAAGGAGGAAGGGCATACATGCTTGTGGGTTTGGTTCAAAACACACACGCGCGCCACCGGGCCGAGTCATGGGCTTAGGCCTCAAAGCCCTTATAGTTTTGGACAAATTTTATTTGGTCCCTTTTAATTCTTATTTTACTCAAATTGGCATGTTTCCACTATGGAGTAGGTTGCACGCCTCGCGCACAGACACACAATGCGGGCAGAGCACTACACACGCCTCGTGTGAGAGAATTGCGCACGTGGTCGTGCATAGCAGTTCGCGGTCGCGTGCGTTCGTACTGATGCACATGTTCGAGCTAACAGTTGCGTTTTTTGCTATAAGACATGTCTTTACGACACAAAAGATATGACATTTCCATTAGGCACGTAAATGCCTATATTATATTATATTATATATATATATATCAACCCCCTGATGTTTGAAAAACAAACCCTGATAGATAATAATCAAATCATTTTGCATTTCCAGCATATTGATATTTTATCCTTCAAAAGCTTGAAAGTCCAAACACTTTCCTTGTTCGCAGTAAGTTCGATTTTTGCAAGTACTACTACTAAGTCGAACTTGATAAAGTCATTGTATCTTAGAGACGATTGTCAGAATCATTAGCACTTCGTATGAGATGATTTCGTCTTGCAAAGATAGTATCAAATACTAGCTCTGACTTATATATATATATATTTTCTGTCCCGTTTTTATTTAAAACTGGTCATTTTCTTGAAAACCTTACCACATAAACAACACTTAAGAGAACTATATACATTAATATAACATTTGCTAGTCTAAATTAAATACTTCCAACAACAAGGATGGCAATTTAGACCCGACTTGTGGGTACCCGTCCCAGCCCGCCCGTTTGGGTTGCCCCATCCTGTGACCCGCGGAGGGATGAGGTGGGTATGGGTATCACTTCCGCCCCGCGGGTACTCGCCCCGCTTAGAATTTTATTTTTAAAATATATTTTGCATATATAGTATATATTATCATATAATTTTTAAGTATTCTTATACTATATCTAACATTTGTAAATTGATAATAACAACTTTTGTAAATAATATTTTATAAATATATTCTAATTATATTTTTTTATTTTATTATTTAATTTAATTTTGAAAGGGGCAGAACAGATCACCCCGTCCTGCCCCGTTTTAGGCACGGAATGGGCCTGGGTCTTCACTGCCCCGACCCACCATCCCCCAATCCAATAGTATTTTTATACTTTTTTCTAGTGGCAAGAGGTAAGATATAGGTCGACAAATAGTACACACTTCATGTGACTTGAATTTAAGTCGTTTGGATTGGATTCAAGCATTCAACCATATATTAATAACACACGCAGATCACTACTTTTAATTCCATTATCATCATCAAATACTATTATAGCCACTAATCGAATAGGTCGTCAAAAAAATACACTTACCAATTAAGAAAAAGGAAAAACTTTTAGGGGATGGACTTTGTTAATTTAAACAGATATCAGGTGGGAAAAAGATGGGGCCAGGCCAAATAAAAAGGTTTGGAAGAGAAAAAACAAAGGAAAAAATTATTTTATTTAAAAAAAAAAAAGGGTGGAAGATATTCCCCTCCAACAAGGATGTCTTTATGAAGCTTTTGAGGAAAGGGTTTGAGCAGCCCACTCATTTGTTATTCTCCTCCATCACACATTGCTATTATTAGACCGAATTGGAAATCTTGATCATCTCCATTGGCGCATAAAGTAGGACAAGGAAAGTGAAAGATTTATTATGTCAGTATATGTGAGGAAGAATTCCCTTCTTTACTTTTCACAATGCCGACCAATCACAGATAGCCATGCAATTCACGAATGAGGTTCCGCCACGTAGCCAAACTTCTACAATTCCTTTTTGTCGTTTTGTGTGACCATAGTCCACGTCACTTATATATGCGAATTTAGATTCTTCTTTTATGCAATTTTTATAGTATTTTGTTTCATGTTCTAATACACTAGGCAGTGTTTTCAAAACCGGCCCGGACCGACCGGTCGGCCCGGTTTAATCGTAAACCAGTCTTAACACCAGTCCAGTTATTTATTTCATCCGGTAGACAAAAAACCCACTTCCATCCGGGGAAAACCGGACTGAACCGGTAAACCATTGGACTGTTTTAACCCGGTTTTACTTGATTTTTTATTATTGATTAATTGAAAAGGAAAAAGATGATAAAAAAGGTAAATGCATAAATCAAGGAATGTGGAAAATAAAGAAAACAATCCCAAGTTTTACAGTATTATCTTTCTAATTCATAAATTTCCCTTGTCAATTGCCACGCCTCCCTTTCTGAATTCTAATCTACTTTCACGTTTTAATTCTTTTTTCTTCCTTTTTTTTTTGTTTTTCTACTTTCATACATTTGCAGTTATCCCGTAGAAGCTTTACCTTCAATCAAATTTTCATTTTCGTTTTTCTCTCTCAGAAAGTACCTTTTTTATATATATGAAATACATTTTCTTGTATTATTTATATACAATTGTAGTTTATATATCACTTGTAGTTTATATAATTCAGTCAATCAAAAAAGAAAAATAAAAAATATTCAGTGCTTATTTTATTTGCATTTGTTAGTTTGTTATTTTGATATTTGTGTTTACTTATATATATACTATATATATATATATATACTGCTCAACCGGTCGGACCAGTGACCCAATAATCCAATTAATTATCCGGTTTGATGTCCGGTCCGGGTTTAAAAAACATTGACACTAGGTACATTTGACGTGTAAATAATAACATCACCTTATATACACAACATTTACATACAACAGCGTAACCAATTTATGAAAATGGGGTGGGCCAACACACAAAAATAAAAAAATATTATATAAACTTTAACTTAGATTTTTATTTTTTTATTTCTTAATAAAATTAAGTGGAACAAAATTTTTTAAAAAAAAGGTTGGGATCCAGGTTAGCCCTCTACCTCCGCCATTGTTTACACTAGAGCTGACAAAATTAGCCCGACCCGATGGGTCTGCCCAGCCAGCCCGTAAATAGGACTGGGCTGGGCCATGTGTTTTAAGGCCCAAACAAATCGGACGTAAATGGCCCGATCCAGTAGGCCAGTCGGGCTCGGGCCAAAAAGCCCATTTTTTCGGGCTGGCCCGAGCCCAATTTTATTTCAATTGAAAAAAAAATCCTACAAAGATTTTCCTTAGTTATGTTCTGTCCCAAGCACTCTAGTTCAGTTAGAACTCAACTACTGAAGCAGTGTAAATTTTATAAACAGAACCCAAATAAACCCCTACCCTCCCTCACCTCACCGCTCACAATTAACCAAACACTAACCCCAACTTTGTCAAGTTTGCTTACTGCTTACATAGTGTTTCAGATATATAAATGTCGGTTGATCACTGATTAATTATGTAGTGTTTTTATGTGTGTATATATGTACTAAATATATATATATATATATGTAGTGTTTTTTGTGTGTATATATATATATTTAGTAAATATATATATATATAAGATGATGGTGAAGGGGGTTTGGTAGATTAATCTGTACATCATTTTTGTTTGAATATTTTTTTTATATAATAATTAGGTTGGGCCGGTTTGGCCCGATGGCCCGCAGCTGGGCTGGGCCAAGAAATTCCATGCCCGCTGAAATCAGACTGACCCGACCCGACCTGATTTTCTAGTTTGGCCCAATGGGCTTGGTTCGGGCTGGCCCGGCCCATTGCCAGCTCTAGTTTACACTGATATCAAAAATCAAGATGAAACACACTGGGAAATAAGAGATCTCGTGT
The DNA here is from genome assembly GCA_016081115.2 of Rehmannia glutinosa. Taxonomy (NCBI): domain Eukaryota; kingdom Viridiplantae; phylum Streptophyta; class Magnoliopsida; order Lamiales; family Orobanchaceae; genus Rehmannia; species Rehmannia glutinosa. The sequence continues at coordinate 63,652 of JABTTQ020000041.1, forward strand.
AGTCTTTTCAAGAGAGACAATAAGAATAAATTTGAAGGGTACTCTTTAATTGTTACAGTTGTGTATTGTCACAAGCTTTTATTAAAAAAAATTATTAAAAATTTCGGCCCCGTCATTGTAGATACTCGAATCTCAACCTTATCATTGCAAGTAGTACACATAATCACTAGGCTAACCCTAGTTGTTCAAATATATAGGAAATTACTATCACAAACTGTTAAACTATCGATGTTAAAATGATGTTATCTAACGACTTCTGCAATCTTCTTGGATAGTATTTAAGTGCGCAATACAATTTATTTCAAAATATCCTATTGGCAAGAACGACTGTATTGGAGATAAGAAATTAAGACAAGCATTTTTTGTCATTTCCTTCTTCGTAACATTGCTGCCATGGGGCCTTTACAATTATGCTCAAGCCCTTTCACGCGTATCGTCAATTAAGCAACACAATCAAATATTCTCAATTTTAATTTCCTCAAAAAAAGAATCTCAATTTTAATTTCCTAAAAAAAAAAATCTCAATTTTAAGCATCAAAATCAATTTTATTCACATAATGATTTACAACTAATACATTATCGAGAAAGAAAGATCATCTCCAAGTCAAAGATTCTGATAAAACTTAAAGTCTTCTTCTTGCGAAAATGGAAATCTTATTTGGTGGAACTTGCATGCAACACCAGCAAACGTTAGACAAGTCTTGAGGTTGTCCCAGGGAAGCCCCTCCAAAGCTCAAGTCAGAACGATAAACGAGAGAAAATCTAGAGCAGCAAAGAAAGTACTAAATGTAAATTCTTCGAATTTTCTTACAAACAAGATGTAGGTACCTTTCTATGCTCGGATAGTGCGCCTCATGGGTCGTGTAGGAGAAAATAGCGTGTGGGCTGGATTTGGACCTCGTGGGTCGGGTTATTTCATATGTGGCACAATAATTAATGGAAATTTGATGGGATTAAATAAATGCATAAATATTATGATAATAGTAATAATAATAATAAGACTTTTTTACCCCCCAGCTCTGGTGCTGCAAAAGCACATGGAATAGTGCGGGAGCTTGAATATATCGTGTTTGGCTTGTCTTATTCTTTATCTTATCTTGTCTTGAGATGTCTTGGTCATTCTTATACAAGAGAAAAATGTGTTTTAACCATGTCTTCAAGACAAAAATTCTTTCTCTACTTTTCTTCAATTTTTAATTTCCTCGCTTAATAGAATACTTGGTGAAATTTTGTTGAGAGTTGAAAAAAATGTCCATGGAAAGTTGGAGTGAAGAATGGGAGGAATCGAGTGGTGAGGAGAGGAAGAGTTCCCCGCGAGTTAAGGGAGGGCACCGGGGAGAGGGTGCCCTTCGAGCACCATTCCTCGCGGGGGAGGACGCGCCCTCGGGGGAAGTCTCGTGCCCTCAGTTTGTTCTTCCTCGCGCGTGTCTCCGTCTTCTCCGGAGTTTTCTTATGTCTTAAGTCTGGTTTCAGATCCCGGCTTTTCATCAATTTCGTTCATAGGCCGAGGTGCCACCGATCGGTCTATGTCTAGTTCCGTTGTTCCATACCTGCATTTGCCCATGGGCTTTGGTATTCCCTCTTTAACTCTGGAGCTACGTATTGTTGGCGAGGGAGTTGTAGAGGTTCCATCGGATTTAAGCCCGAGTGAAGAGGCTTACGAGGAGGAATCCGAGGGGAAAGATGAGGCTTTTGGGCCCAAATATCAGCACAAGTCCCTACATGGATGTAGAGATGTTGTTCCAGGAGAACTGGTGAGCAAGGTTAGTCCCCGGTGTCTTCGTATGTTGAGGGAATGGTTAGAGCTCCCTTCGGAGTTTTGCATGTGGGCTCCAAGATCGTAGGATAGACTTACTCATCCGCCCGTGGGCTTCATCACGGTATATCTATTATGTTTGTCTGTTGGCTTCACCATTCCACCGGATAATTTTCTTGCGGTGATTCTTAGACCGTTGGGGATATGTGTTGGCCAAGTGATTCCCCAAACTTTTGCGTGTATACGGGGGTATGAGTATGCCAGGAGGTTAGAGATGCAAGTTACTGTTAATAGGTTTCACTCCCTCTTATATGCCAAGAAGTCTTCGAGGGATACCTTCTTTCATTTCTTTCCTCGCCACAAGTGCAAGTTCCTCACATGGCTCTTTTCCCCCGGCGAGCTCTGGAAGAATGACGTTTCTTTGTTAGTGATAATGGCTGAGAGGTTCCCCATGAGTGGATTTATGAGGCTAAGTCAGCTCATGGCACCTCTTCTCATCAGGGGATAGTGGAGATCTATAGATCAAATGGGTTGTTTAATAGTCTCTGACTCTCTTGGATGTTCGAGAGTTCTTGGGTATTCATTGGCATTTACTTTATTTCCTTGTTCTTTCTTCTTACTTGTGTACTTAGTTGTTTTCTGATATTGTGTTTTGTTTGCCTCTCACGAAAGGAGAGTTACAACATTGCTGGTTGATGACTTTCAAAAAGAAAGAAAAAGAGAAGACCAAAGGGCCGTCTGTTGTTGTGGGGAGCTTGAGCGCTCGGCCCCGTGGCGAGGGCGAGCATGGCTCAAGCGTTGTAGGCCGGTGGCGATCGACGTTCGGGGTTTCGTCCCGAAGACTATATGGATGATGTTTCTGCTCCTCGCTCTTCTCTCGGCTCCTCAGGGGGGAAGAGGCCTATGTATGAGCCTGATACTCCCAGGACCGTTGTCCTGCGAGTTCTCTTTTCTAGCAGCGTGAACTTTCGTGACGGGATTCAGTTAAAGTTGTTCATTCGATCCGAACCGAACTGAATCGAAATTTTGGTTCGTCAAAAACTCAAACCGAACTCTACGGTTTGGTTCAGCCAGAATCAAATTTTTATTCGGTTTTTGGTTCGTCACATAGTTAATCGAAATTTTAAGTTGTGGCATGTTTGTTTCATATCCATAAAGTGTTTGGTGTTTATTTAATTGTTTCTCAAGTCATTATTTCAACTCACCAAATCAAAGTAAACTAAACTTACTAAACCAAAGTCCAAATTAAAAAGTACACATCCAAACTCCAAATTAAAAAGTACATATCCAAACTCCAAAGTCCAAATTAACTAAAGCAAACTAATTAGAAAATATCCAAACATATCCAAAATGACATCTAAATTTGTCTAGTGCATTCTTCTAATAATTCATCTTCATGGGCAACAATGTTGTTGTCATAGTGGGGGGAAAATGATATTAGTTTCAAAATGAAACTTAAAGTCTACAATATAATAAACATAATCAAAATTTACCTTAGTCTTGACTCAACAGTTTGATAATCATATGCCAATGATGTTGGAGACTGTGCCAATATTTAAAGACATTAAGTCTACAAACATTTTATGAAAATAGAAATATTAGAACATTCATAGAAATAATCAAAAACTAAATGGCAAAGTACTAAAAATGTAAAATTATACCTTTTTCAATTTTTTCAATGAACTCATATTCTTCTTCAGTAGACTGCCAAAGTATGGCGGATCCAATTTTGGCAACAAATTAAAGCTTTAGCCGTCCTAGGAGCCAATGAAGATCTAAAATCATCAATTATTCGCCTGTCGGTGCTAAAGGTAGACTCCGAAGTTACGGTGGACAAAGGCATGGCCAATACATCACGAGCCAACTTAGATAAAATGGGATATCTACGACTTTCAAATTTCCACCAATCTAAGATATCTAATGTTGAAGAAGCTTCTCCTCAACCCCAATCCCAGTTATTAATTATTGACTTCTCATTTTCTTATCTATCGCATTTGTTGGGTCTCTACTCGATCTAATTTCCTGACCAACACTTGAAGTTGAAGAAGGTGATGATGTTACTGAGCTATATACTATTTTATACTATCTAAAACTTCATACAGAGCATTCCTTGCCAACTTTGAGACCTGATCTCCACATTCTTACCCTTATATATTTTTCAAATAATATTGCAAAATATCAAACTTGTGCCGAGGGTCAAATATAAAACCAATATACAACATCATATTAAACTTTTTAATACTGACCCAATATTTATCAAACTTTGACTTCATTCTACTAGCCCTATCAACTAAGTCATCATCGTCACTATTGAGCCAATCATTCAAATGTTCATTGACTTCATAGATTTCATCTAAGAAAGTGTTAGAAGTCACAAATAAAGAACCGAAAACTCGAAAAGTTAGTTCATGGAAATAATGCAACGCTATCACAAACTTCTCAACAGCAATCCAATCACACTTGGTGGGCAAACCAATATCTCCATGAGGGCCCCTGGCATAAAATCCGCACAAAAATCAGAATCATATACCTCATATCTATCAAAATACCCTTGAAAACCACATCTGTGTCTAGCATTGCATAAACGAAGTTCCATCTTGTTGGAACATCTAGACACACTGATTTCTTTACTTTCAATTTTCTCTTCAATGACAAAATCTTTAAACTTCTTGAGCCTAAGATGTGATTGCCTCACATACCTCACCACAGTATGAATGCGCTCAATTGACTCATTCAACTCCTTCAATCCATCTTTAACAACAAGATTAATAATATGAGCAACACATCGCATATGCAAGTATTTTCCATCCAATATTGCAGTACCCCAGTTAATAAACCTTCTTCTCAAGTATGCAACTATTCTATCATTAGAAGAAGCATTATCAACTATAATGCCAAAAATCTTTTCAATTCCCCATTCAAGAAGACACTTTTCAATCAAAAGACCTAAATCATCACCTTTATGCTTATGACATGGAACGAAATTAAGAATCACTTTATGCAATTTCCATTCATCATCAACGTACTGACCAATCAAGCATAAGTAAGTGATTCTTTGATTAGAAGTCCATGTGTCGGTGGTGAAAGAGATTCTTTGTCTAGATGTCTTAAAATAAGCGTTAGTTTTTTTTGGAGTGGCCAGAGGTACCTTTTCGGAAGCACGGGGTGCCCTTCCGGATGCTCAGGGGGCACATTTTTGGAGCTTGGGGGCACCTTCCGCAGGGAAGGGGCACCATCCCAGAGCTTGGTGGCTCTCTTCCGGGGCCCTAGCTCTGGTTGTTCCTTGGGCTGCACACTTATTTGGAGCGAAAGATTGTTGTATATGCGAACTTTTTTTGTGTGTATGTGTTAGCATTTTTTAGCCTTCTTTTCGTTGAACATTTATGTGGCTTATATTTATGAAGATCCCTTATGAGGGGACCCATCCTCTCCAGGAGCACTGGAGGAGGAAAATTTTATTAGGATCCCTCGCGAGGAGACCCCTCTCTTCCGGGAGCGTCGGATGAGAAACAAATATTAGGATCTCTTGTGAGGAGATCCCTCCTCTCCGAGAGCACCGGAAGAGAAAAAGTTTATTAGGATCTCTTGTGAGAAGATGTCTTCCCTCCGAGAGCACGTAAGAGGAAATGTTTATTAGGATCCCTTATGAGAAGACCCCTCTCTCTGGGAGCACCGGAGGTGGGAAAGTTTATTAAAATATCTTGTGAGGAGACTCCTCCCTTCTGGGAGCATTGGAGGAGAAAATGTTTATTAGGATCCTTTGTGAGGAGACCCCTCCTCTTCGGGAGCGCCGAAAAAGGGAAAGTTTATTAGGATCTCTTGTGAGGAGACCCCTCCCATCTGGGCGCACTGGAGAAGGGAAAGTTTATTAAGATACCTATGAGGAGACCACTCCCCTTCGGGATTACCGGGGGAGGAAAGATTATTAGGATTCGTTATTGTGATTCATCCTATCCGGGAGCGCTAGAGGAGGACATAAATTTCATTGAGGAGAGCACATGAATGGTCATGGAGCCTGGACTTGCTTGCAATTAACTGCGTAGATGTAATCACAACTAATAAGTGAGAATGAATCGCAATTTACATTAATTATTTAGAAATAAGTAATGTGTAGAGCTGGCGTGTAGGTCAGAAAAACTTAATATAATAAATATTTACACCTCATGGGCGGGTAGTAGACTGAAAGCAAAAGCAATATTTTTTTACGCCATGAACTGAAAGCAAATAAAAATGTAATTGCCTCTGGGTAAGGGGAAATCGGTTTTCCAGAGAGCTAGCGAGGTACGCAACTCCTAAGGTTGTTTGACACAATTATTGTTTGGCCGAGGGAGTTTGTTCATCTCCAGGATATCCAGAGGCTATATTGCTGGCTCTGGCCTCATGAGTACTCTCTTTAGTGAACAGCTCGAAGTGGCATGAAGCTTTCGCATAATTTGTTTCCTCTTGGTGCAGGATTCTGGTGCAAATTGCGTCAATCAACGTACTATTCCAACTAGCCTCTCTGAACTAGCCTCTCAGTTTCTTTCCTCAAGGTGAAACATTTTTCAGTAGTATGGCCTCTGTCGCAGTGGAAGCAGCAGTAACGATTGGAATTAAGCCGAAAGGGGTTGTCCTTCATCCTCCGGAGAGATCTTATGATTCCCTGCCTTTGAGCGACAGTCAGCACCTCTGCCATTGGTTCATTTAGGGGGGTCAGTTTTAGTTCATAATGTCTTTTTTTCCCTCCGATGCTGGTTCTCGTCATCTTCTCTAGTCTTGCAATTATCCCCGAGCTTGGATTTAGTGGCCTTTTCCGCTTGGATGGGCAATCTGGTGCAACTCCCAAAAATTTATATAGAGTGGTGAGAAGTTCTCCTTCTGGTGGTTCCATAAAAGTGTTCTCGGGAAGAGGATTCGCTGTTGAATCCCAGCCAGGGTCTCTTGCTGTATGTTGGTGACTTTGTTCATGGCATTCACGAGCTGACCCATAAAGTCGTGTAAAGGTTCGCCCACCTTGCCTTAAAATAAGTGTGTGACGGTCTTAGGGACTTTTTGTTCGTGGAGAATTGTTTCATGAAAACCTCAGCAAATTTATACATTCCGATGACGAAACCTACCCGAAGCTGAATAAACTAAGTCAGGGCATTGCTTGGTCAGAGTAGTTCGGAACACTTTGCAGTAGGAAACGTCCATCATGTCACAGAGATCCACCTGCGCATAGAACTAGTCTAAATATTTATGGGGATCTCCGGTTCTATCATACTCCGGGAGGTTGGAGGTCTTGTTGCTCGTGGGCAGTAGCTCGGCCAGGATAGCAGGGGCCAATGGATTTCTCTTTATTAAGGCAGTGGCTCGCGAGTTGCCTTGGCTGGCCTGCACTACTTGGGATTCTCCAGTTAAGAGCGGCTCTTTACGATTCTCCATGTGTCATTTATCTTTTCCTCTTTGGTCTCCAAAGTTAGGGTCTTCAGTAGCGGGTGGAGCTCGGGATGGTCTCCTAGCGGCTCCATCTGTGGCCTAGTGTCTTAGAGCTTTCTAGGAAGCTTCGTCAAGCAAGGCTTGAAGGGCTTTCCGGGCCAAGGGGACTTATTCGGTGGACGGAGCCCCCCCAGGAGGAGGGGGCAGTGCCCCTCTTGGTTGCGGCGGAGGCTCCCGTCCTCCAGTGGTCGTTCCTCTTACTGATTTCTGGCTTTAGGGCCAACAACTTGGGATTGATTCCGTGTGCTTGAGATCGGGTCTGCATCTTCGTGTCATTTGGTTGTTCCCGCAGATGGCGCCAAAATGATGATATTGTTTTTTTTTTTGGCAGATCACTTTAAGTCAAGGATTCTGATAAAAGTCAAAGTTTTTTCCCTCTAGAGATGGCAATCTTTTGTAGTGGGAACTTGCGTGCAACACCAACAAACATTATATGGGCCCTGGATATGTCCCAAGAGACCCGTCCAACGCTCAAGTTACCACGGTGAACAAGAAAAAATCTAGAGCAGTAAACAAAGAACTGAATGTAAATTATCCGAATTTTCTTCAAATGAGATGGGGGACCTTTATATACTTGGGTGGTGGGCCTCATAAGTTGTGTAGGAGAAAATGACGCGTGGCCGGATCCGGGCCTCGTGGACGGGGTTATTTCATCTATAACCCAATAATTAATGGATAATAAATGAGATTAAATAAATGCATAAATATTATTATAATAATAATATAGTAAGATATTTTTGCCCACAACAAATCTTTACAAACTTTTTTAAATCTAGAGATATCTAATTATCCGTACAAAATCAGAAAGTCTTCAAAAGATGGTGAACAAAACACATATGAATAGAATGGATCTCGTCTGTTACTAAGGTTTATCTGATTCTTTTGAACCAAAACTTATATTACCGACGAAACATAAAAATTATGCCAGAATCTTTTAGGGTCCCTCTTTTCACCAAAATGTGACATTGAGAATCAACACGTGTCGTGACTGTTGGGTGACAATTGTGGTCAAAGACTCAAAGTTTTGGTAAAGACAGGACCCATCGGTCATTTCCTGGTCCAAGCCTTTGATGGGTGGGTGAGACCTATCGGTGGCTATGGGTTCCGCTTTTCTTTCTTTCCATTATTATTCTAAATAATTATTCTTTCTTTCTTATTGTTATTATTTTAAATAATTGGCTTTTCTTTCTTTCTTTCTTTCTTTCTTATTGTTATTATTTTAAATAATTGGCTTTTATTTAATCCACAGAGTGAGTAGCGAGTATGAATGTGAACCCAAATGATTCTCGTAAATTGGCAACCAGCCCACAAGAATGAAAGAATCACAATTCAGTATATTCCTAATCTATGCCTCTATATTAGGGTACGTACGTGCCCTCCTGTCATACATTTCGCATTTGTTCCTACTTTTCATTCCCACTTTTCTTCTCTTTTTTCGAAACTTTTGCCATTATCCTGTCTCTAAATTCTTGGAATGATTTGTATTTCTTTTATTATTTAGCATGTCTTGTGTGCTTCTCGAAATTTTTATTTCTCTTTATCATATTATGCAAAATAATGTTATATTATATTAGACTGATTATTTGTAAGATTCTAAAAGTTCAAAAATAAATATCAACTTAAAAACGTATATAGCTAAAATCCTAGCTAATCACTATGTATATAAGAAAATACCTAATATAAGGCTTTAAAAATTAAAAAAAAAACATTTAATTGACTCGTCTTGACCAATTTGATTAAAAGATATGGCTAGGACGTCCCCGTTATCAAATTCCTACTTTCAGTTTTACTATTCACTTATTCTCACCATTCTCAGGATGAGATCTTCTATGTTTCTCATTCTACCTCATTAATTAACACCATCACATCACCATCTCCTCACCTTTCCAACTATAAAACTCAACAAATATGTGAAAATATATATTTTAGAAATACCTTCAAAAATATATTTTTACTTATATCACGGACATTCAGTTTGAAATTCATTCAATATTAAAAATAGCACTATATATATCAAATACCATTTCATTTATAAACCTATAAATATCCTCAAAATCTGAATTTCGACCAAATATATTTTCAATTTCACACAAAAATCAATACAACTCAATGATCTCAATGGAATAGTGAAAATTGAAAATCTCAATGAAAACACCACCATAGGAGCCCATAGTTTTTAGGAAGACTTGACCCAACGACCAAGGACGTATGCCCATAACCTACTATAGGGATACGTGCCCACATAATTTTTTTTGTCATTTAAATATTTAGTATTTATTTTTTAAATTTGTATACCAATTATGTAAAAAAAAATATAAAGTATACCCTACTAATTGTTCCGCTCTGATTGTTTTTTTTGTTTATAAATACAGTGGTTTATAAATACAGTGGTTTTGATCCCCCGTTATAATAACAATCGAACAGACATTAATTGAACAAGTTATACTTTCGAGTTTTCACAAAGTTCTTCAGTCTTCACTACAGTGAATGCAAATTAATTCGCATCCTACTTGCATGTAGTAATTGGCCGACCAATTAGGCTAATATTCTTTTAGTACAATTCATTAATTTGATGCATTACACACTAGTGGAAATTTAATTAATATACGCAACTTCAACACACACCATGCACGTACACAATTGGATTCTCTCAACATAGTCCAAATTAAACCATAATTAATTAGGACAATCACAACTCTAATTAAACGAATGTGCACATTTTTTTTTAGCTATATACCACCAAACACTATCTTGTAATTTTTATGTGTAATATTATATATTGATACCTTCTTGTTTTGTTCTTTGATGTATATATTCTGCGAATGACTAATTGGGCTTTTTCCAAATTGAGTGCAAAACATCTGCAAAAGCAAAAGTTCTACTAGCGTTGAGACCTATTTGTGGAACAACATTTGTGTACCAAGGAAAAGGCATAAAGCTAAGGTTTGAGTTGTGAGATTCCCCTTGTGATGGGACTCAAAAAGGATAAGATAAAAAGCTAGAGATAATTACAAATACTACCTTGAGGTTTGTGGCAATTACAAAAATAAATCTACACAAGTTTAAGAATTACGTACTTAAAGCCTTGAAGTTTGATTGTGTTTTACATTTTATCCAAGCCGTCAATTAATTTCACACAATTTGTTGATCGAGGTCATCAACTTTTTACTATTACATTCCTGGGTTTTTCTAAATATTAAAAATAACTTTTTACTTTTTGTTTTGTTGTTTCTAGTATGTAGAAAAAATTGAGGGATGTAACTGTAAATTATAAGACAAAAACTGGAGATAACATTGTAAAATATTTGATAAAGTCAGCAAATCTCGTTAGTTCAACTAACGGTTAGTGTGAAAATGTAAGACGGAATCAAATTTCAAGGGATTTCTGTAAATTTGAAACTTTTATGGGTTTTTGTTGTAGTCACTCGAAGCCTCGAGAGTGGTTTTGTAATTATCCTCTTTTTTTTTTTTTTTTTAAATTATTGATCATTTTGGTGATTATATATGAATGTGTACTAATATGTTACAATTAATATGGATCATTTTTTGTCTTTAGTGGTAAAAACTTATTCACTCAAGACAGTTAGGTCGGACTTGATGCTATATGATTGTGTGTTTTTTCCCCTATTGTAACCCTAGAAAAAAACAATATGTTACATCAATGTAATTATTCTAGTATGTTATTTAATTGGTTTAAATTTTGCACATGGGTTGTATAAATGCTAGTTCATATGGAGGTATAAAATTGAAATAGAAAATCGATATGGATCGATCAATTTAGAGGCTTAGATGATGTGGACCGTAAGCATAAAGGGGCGTGAAACCAGAATAGGTTTTTGTCTATTCTGGGTTGGGGATCGTAACGTGTAATCATTAGAATCGTAAGGGTAGATAGTGTCATTTCCACCAGTATTATGGCAGGCCAGTAGCAATTTAGAGAAAAATTAATTGCATCTCTTTTTAGGAACAATGCAAATTGTTTTAAAATTAATGTTTTTATTTTAATTTTTCTACTGTTTGTATATCCAATACGTGTATATTAACTACATTTACAAAACAAAAAAAGGACATTTGGGAAAGTGACTTTTAAAACATTATGTTACATAATTATATCACTTATAAATGCGATTTCTCAAGATCTTTCGACATCGTTATTTCATGTGATTCGTTAAAAATTTATGAAAGCTATGACAATTACGACTCAAGGATCCCTGGACCGATATCCCACATGATACATCGACCATCAAGACAATCTTTGAAAGACCTACTAAAAAAACAAATGACACCGCAATTGAAAAAATCTTCTAGAAAGCAGGCGTCCTTCATTTAAATTGCGACTTTAAGTTATTTTTGTTATTTTTTTTTTTCAAGTTTCGCATTGTTTTTCTTTTGCTACCTGATCGATTTGTGATCATGATTTTTTCCTTTCATTTTATATATTTTTATTTATTTTAAAAAAATATCACTTACAATGAATTGAAATCGTGGGTACACGAAGCAATCCACTTACCCTAAATTGTTAATAACATAATGATCCTAATAAATGCTGATGAGTGCCAAATAAGGGAAGACACCATTATTCTGGGTGACAAATATATTACCCTATGAAATATTTGGGAAAAGAAGAAGTTAAGATCTAAGGGAGATCCAGGGGTATGGCCAGCACGGCCGACTACCTCTAGCTTAACTTTATTTTTCTCTTAACCAAAATATATATTTTTTTCTAAAATGAATTTTATGTGTCTATATGTAAAAACTCCCCCCATGTTTGGTGTGTGTCCTGAAATAGAGGGAGCATCCATTGGATCCGCCCATGCAGCGATCGAAAAATTTTCTATTTATTTTTCTTTCTTATGATGTTTATCTAATTATTCAATATTTCAATCATACCAATATTCTGGTGGAATTTTGGTGACAAATTTGTCTAACTTAATCAAATATTCCAAAGTGATGAGAATTACTAAGTTGGTAATTTCTTCTCAATTTTTTGAATTTAACAAAAAGAAAACCTAAAACATGTGAACTAATTATTATGCTATTATTGCATGATAACCCTATTTTGCCTCTAATCTTGGGAACTCTGAAAAGGGATCTTTAAAAGACAAGATACCAAGAGACAAGGTAAAAATATGGGGATGGTGAGGCACAAATTATGGAGCATCAAATAATATAATGTGGTCTCAATTATAACTAATTTGCCTTGGGAACGGGTCATGTAACTAGTTATTAGGTTGAGTTTTTTTTTTTTTTTTTGAAACAGTTATTAGGTTGAGTTCATGTCTACATGGAATGAGACCCCACTAGTTGATTACTTGTTGGGTTTTGTGGCTAAACTATATAGCAATGTTGATTTCATGTCTCTTTTTGTGGATACATATATTTCAAAATTTTCCATTTGACTATGATGTCAATTGGGGTTATGATGTTTTTCTCACTTGGTTTTGTGGTAGAAATGGTAAAACGATGGATTGTGTGGATTTGATAAATTTCAAGACACACTACAACAAACTTGTTTTTTAGCAACGAAAATATATAACATAAACTATTTTGCCGCTAAAGAATTTTTGCAAAATGAAAAATTTTTGCCCCAAAAAATCGTTGCGATAAGAAGGCCGTCTCAAACGTTTATTGTGAATGAAATTTATTTCACCACAAAACGTTAGTAACGAAATATTTCGTCGCTGACATAAAAAAATCGCTGCTAATATATTAAACAGTTTTGCTCTAAAATAAAATATTAGTGACAAAATCATACAATTTGTTGCTAAATGTAACAACTATTAGCGGCTAATCTTATATTTTCGTCGCAAATTGTTAACAACGAAACAACTTTGCTTTTTCGTTGCAAATGTTGAAACTTGCAATTTTTTGCAAATGTTTAAACTTTACAAACAAACTTCGCCGCAAAATTTTAATACATTTGCAGCGAGTTTTGCCGCTAATTTAATACTTTTTTATTTTTATTTATTTATATTAATCCACTATTAAACCTATTTTCACAATATAATCATAATAAACTAATTGCAACACCAACCACAACACAATCCAACAACATCATTATATAAAAACAATAATAAGCACTACAGGATGATAGAACACCCATTCACTAGAAATAAAATTTTAATTTCATCATTAGAGATTCAAGCACAAAACCAACAACAAATGAGGAACAAAAAGATAAAAAAATGTGCACAATCTTTGTTAGTCACTAGTCACTCTGAAAGATAAAAAACGTGCCAGTTTGGTTACTTTTCATTACAAGTGTTGCAACAAAAACATCTAAGAAAAATTAGATAAACCCCTGTTTCACTCCCAAAGCTACTTCAATGATTAGAGATGCAAAAATTTTATCTACGACTCGGAGTTCGACGGTGGAGGTGGCGGAGTGAGGAGGATGGGTGTTCTTTGGAAGAACGATCGCATTACTCCGGAGCTACACTCTCAAATGCTTGTAACATTGTTTCTAATTTTGATTCGAGTGTCGCAATTTGGTCCGAGTTCTAACCAACTCCTCCTTTAATTGTGCATTCGTCGGCCCGGATGATGCATGCAAAAGTGGAAGGAAATTTGGGCTCATTCCCAAGCCCATGTATATATCCACCGGGCGACGCCCAAGAATTTAATCACATACTCTATCAACAATCTCAAGTATCATCCAAAAGGTGGTATCGTTCCCGCGATATCGGTTTGGCGCTCATGAGTAACGAATCTCATCTCTTAGTTGAACCATGTCATGCTAAAATCAAAAGAAATGTTAATAAACTCGTCGAATTTTTCCCTCTTGGATGACCTTCAATCTTACGGAAAGTGAGTGCTAACTTTCCGTTAGTTTCAACGTGACGCCTGAGCTTTTCTCCATGTCTGGCTCGCGTCTCTTTACACTTTTTTGGTGGAGGAGCTTCAAGAAAATAAAAGAAATATATTCAAGAAACAACACATGGTCAAGAAATAAAATCTTTAAATAATATACAAAATTAAACCAACTAACCTTCGGATGCCTCCTCCTCGGGGACATCGAATCGGATTAATAATAGGTTGATCTTGTACTGCATTTTAGAGGCATACCGCAAGTAACAACACATGATTAAAATCATTTTAGTGATAGTGCAAGTTGCAAAACACAAAACAAATATGAAATTTTTTACATGCAGATTTATTACCAATATTTTTTTATTAGCTTCCAAAAACTAACACTTTATGAAATAATACTTAATAATATAAACTAAATACAAATTGAAAGTTGATACCATGCTTGTTCAAATTAGTCACTATAATCATCAGATGATATTATTTGCTCTTCTCCATCACTTGAATCACTCTCATCTTCGTCGTCAATGAAACTATTTAAAACTCTTTTGTCCAACAATTCGACATGTTGAGGTTGAATGTCTACTCTACAAAGTAGTGGAATTTCTAAATCATCACGTACTACTAAACTTATCTCATCTGATGAAATTTCTTGATTAGGCTCATTGTTTGAACTACTTTCAGGTTCATATTCACCACTACTATCATCTTTCTTTTCGGTCACTTCATATATTTGCCGATGTTGCACCTTTTGCACAACTTTCCAAGATCCTCCACGTTTTACATCATTCAAGTAAAAAACTTGTCTTGCCAAAATGAATGGATCATCCTCGTACCACAACTTAGATGTATCAATACAAGTAAGACCAAACTCTTGCACGACCGATTTCTTTTTGGGGTTACACTGGAACCAATCACACCACATTAAGTGTGTCTTATGCCCTGATGCATAGAACATTTGAACAACATCCTTTAAAACTCTAAAAAAGTCCAAATTATCACCATCGTCTGATGACGGTACACTAACCCCGCTATTTTGAGTTGTGCGGCGAGTATCACGAGAAAATGTGAGGTACCGAACACCATTAACTATACAAGCATCGAACAAGCTAACTTCAATATCAGGTCCCAATGCAAGAGAGTATAAGTCTTCCGTGGCATCTATATCTTTCAAAGTCCTTAGCCTCATCATTTTTTCCTTAAACCACAGTGGAAATTCGACCTCGTGGCGTTCTATAATATTATTCGATGGATATTTGGTCTTAAGATTCTGCAGATGTTCACTGCATAATAATAATTGCAATTATAACAATATACACTCAAAATTATTCAAAAAAAAAGAAGTTGATAACTTACTTTCTAAATCGGATGACTTCTTTGCAATTATTGAGAACATACCAGTGTGCTTTCTTGCGTAAAGCGGATGGCAATTTGATTTCGTTTGTTGCCCATCACTCTTACTTGTTGATTGAACACACTTAAAGTGTATGGATTGGGTTGATCAACATCTTTGTTGTGTTCTGGTCGAGTAAATCTTGTCTCAATTTGTCCCATGTATAAAGAAGAGAAGGTTAATGCCTCATTCACAACATATCCTCTCGCAATAGATCCCTCTGGTCTTGCCTTATTGCGTCACAAACTTCTTGAGTGTCCCTAAATACCGTTCAAACGGTACATCCATCGTGGTGAAACAGGTCCAGCCTAATATGGCTTCACGAGGTAAATGAAATGCCAAGTGAACCATAATGTCAAAAATGCGGGAGGAAATATTCGTTTCCATCTTGCACAAAATGTGTATTATATCCTCCTCCATTTTGTTCAAATCAGCAACATGTAAAGATCTAGCAGTGAGTTTCTTAAAGAAGTCACACAGTTCAATGATTGTTCCACACATGTCTTTTGGTAGAAATTTGCGTATGACAACTGGAAGCAATCTTTGCAAAATAACATGGCAATCATGCGTCTTTAGCCCATATAACTTTCCATCATTCACGTTCACATTTCTTGAAATATTAGCTGCATAACCATCAGGGAACTTCACAGATTTAAAAAATCGACAAACTTCACGTCTTTCTTCTAAAGTCAATGTGTAACTGGCATATGGCTTAATGAATTTGTCCCCACTCTTCTTAAGATGTAATTCGCTCTTTATGCCATATCTTACATGTCTAACTGAGCTTTGATTGTATCCTTTAACTTTCCATCTATACTCAACAACGTACAACCAAAGCGTCACAAATATTTTTCTCAATGTGCATCACATCCAAGTTATGTCTCAACTTCAAGTCCTTCCAATACTCTAACTCGAAGAAAATCGACTTCTTAACCCAATTGGTGTCACCAACCGAATGCTTTCATTTTCCGATCATTGCAAAGTATTTTTACCAAATATCACCGGTAATGAATCTAGTCGAGACAAAACCCTCGACTTTACCACTAAAGGTTCGGGAGGTGGGCCTTCATTTTCAAACTTTCCATTGAAACCCTTGTTTTTACGCCGGGTGTTTCAAGTGTAAGAATCGACGGTGGTTTGTGTAGCAAATTTTACTCCGCAAACCTTGACTTGCAAAGATATCTTCAAGACATACAGACACGCTTTATAGCCTTTTGTGCTCCACCCAGATCGCGCCCTATATCTTTGGGAAGTCATGAATTGTCCACATCACAAAGAACATGTAATTGAAATACTCGTTCGATGATGCATCATATGTTTCCACCCCATCATCCCATAACTCCTTCAATTCATTAATTAAGGGACGCAAGTACACATCTATCTCTTTCTGGTGCTCTGGCCCGGGAATTAAAAGAGACATAATCATGTAAGACGGTTTTGTCATTTTCCATGGAGGCAAATTATACGGCACAAGCAAATCGGCCACATACTATAAGAATTTGACATATTTCCAAATGGGTTAAAAACCGTCACGCCATTCCCAAACGAACATTTCTAGGATCATCTCGCAAAAAAGCTTCATGTAATTTATCAAATTCTTTCCATGATTTAAGATCTGCGGGGTGTCTCAATACCCCATCGGTTTCTACCATTTTTTCCTTGTGCCATCTCATATCTTTTGCCGTTTGTTTTGACAAAAATAATCTCTTGAGTCTTGGCTTCAAAGGAAAATATCGAAGCACTTTTGAGGAACTTTCTTCTTGTTTGCATTATCATACTTATATCGAGGTTCATTACATATCGGACATGTGTCCTTGCCCATGTGTTCATCCCAAAATAAAATGCGATCATGTTTACAAGCATGTATGCATTCATATCCCAACCCTAACTCTCTCAACATTTTCTTAGCTTCGTAATGTGAGCTTGGAATTGCATTTGGTTTGGGAAATGCTTTTCGCAATAATTGAAGCAACATATCAAATGACTTATTGCTCCAACCGTTCAACACCTTCACATGCATTAATTTCACTAAGAAACTAAAAGCAGATAAACTAGTACATCAAAGGTACAACTCTCTTCGTGCTTCTTCAAACATTGACATATAACTACCTCCCAAATCTCCTATAGGTGCGTTCTCATTATTGTCTTCTTGTCGAACCCCACTATTGCCAACAACTTCAAAGATCCCTCAAGTCATTTAACATGTCAAAAAAGTGTCATCTTCTTCATCATCGTGATATGTTCGACTTCATTTATATGATTCGTATTAACGCTTGGTATTCTAGTTTCGCCATGAAACATCCACACTTTGTATAATCGATCAATCCCCCCCACCTATAAAGATGTCCTCGAACGCAATCAAAACTTAACTTATTTAAATTCCCACACTTTCGACAAGGACAACGAATCTTCGATATCCCGGACATTGTCATATACTTCTCGGCTATGTCCAAAAATTGGTTCAAACCATTTATGTACTCTTGACTCACTCGATCTTGATTCATCATCCAGTCTCGCTCCATAATTGAACAACCTGGCCTCATTTTTTAAGTTATAAAAAATTTCAAAGGTAAAAAATACTCCCACAGAAATATAACTTTGAAACATGCAATTTTGATGTTCACGTCTCAAAAAAAGTTTGTAATAAACAAAAGGGAAGAATGATTACCTAAAAGAAAATCAAATCGCCTTCGCTTAGCAACTACTGAAGCTGCAACCAAAATTAAGAAACAAGTCAAATTAATAGTAAAGACATATAAGAACATTGGCTAAAGTCAATATAAAGATATTATCACCTGTATTGAAATATAAACAGATATATAATACTCTGTTTTTGTTTGACTACATGCATGACAGGCCTAACCTCAGCCGCTACCCTCCATGTTTTCAGAGATGTTTCAGCACCAAGGATATGATAGAGTAACAGCTAGCAATAAACATCCAAGCTTCATTCATATACTGATTAGTGTTCTAAGGCACAATGTGCTCATATAATTAAAGACAATCTGGTTATAAATCCACTATCCCTTAAAATGCTCAATTAAGATCAGTTTATAGTTAGGTTAATCCAAAAAGCTAGTGATAATTACAAAAACTACCCCTAAGTTTTGGGTTAATTACAAAAACTACCCCTAAGGTTTTTAAAATTATAAAAAGGCCATGTGAAGTTTGATTATGTATTACACTTTGTCCGATCAAACACCTCCTTACATGGGTAAAAATATTGCAATCACCCCATAACATTTAACACAGAATCACACCTCAAGGAGCTGAGTTTTTGTTATTAACCGAAACCTCAGGGATCATTTTTGTAATTATCCTAAAAAATTATGATCTGCAAAGGGAAATAAACAAGAACTAAAAACAAGTGAAGCTCATGAATGCGGTTGAAAAATCAGAAAAGAAGTCTAGTTGTTCTTACAGACATGTCACATATGTGTGAAGTAGCTAAAGCAAAGCTCTTCAAGAGTATCCACATATGATTTAGCAGTAAACAAGCAGGTAAATATCATTTTCTTTAACAGTAGGTTCATTTCACCATGCAGCAACACTACCATACCCAGTTAATATCAATGCATTCTCATCTCTTAACTCAATTCAAGTGGTCGATGCAAGCTGTATTAGGTATCCAAGTTCCAAGTACTTGACTAGCTTGAGATGAATATGTAACACCAATTCAAAATGAAGATAGAAAAAACGAAATATTCAGCTCCCAAAGATGGCTCATATAATTCAGAACCAACCTCCAGTTCTTCCAAGCTTTTATAAGCTCCCCCGTCAAGTTTCTTCCTCAGAGTCCCAAAATAATCGGGCAGCTGCAATGAAATTAACTCCAAATCAATTGCTGATAACATAAAATCGTATCGTTGTTTATCAATGAATATGTCATCACCTCATTGATATTCACAGGCTCAGAGAATACCCTGCACAGAGCAAATCTATCAGAGAAATATTGCGTAAAGACAAGCTTCGCAGCGCTAAAAATATTGTGTAAAGACAAGCTTCGCAGCGCTAAAAATCCCGCGCCACAGCACAAGGGTCGAAAATAGTATAGTGGCATAAGGGAAGAGGGCGCTGCAGCGCCTGGGCCAAGGGCTGCAGCGCCAACGGAAATAAGCAAACAATAGCAGACGACGTTCAGCGGTGCTGCAGCGCCCAGACGTCGTTTTTTCGGTCCTAACACAATACAAGTTATAACAACGGACTAGACATAATAAAACCAAAAGCAGCACAAAACATTATATAAACACATGAAATTCGATTCCTAACTGTCATTCTGGAAATGTAACAGGTTCTGGTTAGCTTTAAGTATAAAAATAACCACATAAGAAATTAAAGCAAAATGCCTGACTCTGGTATCTGTGTTTCAAAGCTTAATCTGATGTGTCAAAAATAAACGCAGCATACATCTTTCTAATAGACTTTTAAGTATAAAAGTAAAGAGGTTTTCTTGGTTTATCAACTGAGAAAAAGGTAAATGTCAAAGATTCAGAATCCAGACAATATTTCATGGACTAGACGATCACCATAGCAGCACCGCTACAGTTCAACTGAGCCATGTCTTATGCAAGCACGATTTCGGTATGCTCAGGCTTGATTCTTTGCCCAAAATTTATACAAGGATATAAGAGCCCAATTTGGTTCAATTCAATAAGCAAACAAGTCAAATTCGAGCTCGATACTGACTAGAACACTAACTTAGTTGAAAACTCAATACATTCACGATATATACTGAAAACAACATCAATAAAGCCAAAATCACAACGAGACGCAAATGTAAAAAAGTAAATAAAGAGGGGAAAAAAGCAACACTGACCTTTGCAAATGTAAAACAAATGCGAAAGATCAAAATCAAAACAATCACACACCTTAGATCGCACGGAGTGACGGTGGCGGAGTGACGGTGGCTGGGAGAGGAGACTCAGACTGGCGTGTGAAAAAAATTGCGGGAGGGGAAAAATTCCGACAGGTTAACTTTATTTCGTTGCAAATACACTAAACTCTTATTTTATTTTGTTCTTTTTATTAATTGGCAACAATTTTTTAAATTTCGTAGCTAATATTCAACTTTAGCAGCCAATATTAGTATTTGTCGCAAATATTCGTTGCAATTACTGCATTTTTTTGTAGTGACATGTCTAGTCAAGATTTTTGGGAAATTACATGGAATATCTTTGATTTTTGACATTTACCACACAATACGTTCCAATTATTTTTTTACCTTTTTTTTACGCTCCTTCATATTTTTTATATTTTTTTTTTTTTTTGTTCCCGCATTGTTTTATATGTTATATAAGTTGTTTCGATGTTGTTTAACTTTGTTTTTTTGTTGTTTTATGTTGTTTTTTGTTGTTTCGATGTTTCAAAACAACTTTTACCTATTTTTATGCTATTTTTTATTCATATATTATTTTGTACATTGTTTTTATTGTTTCGGTGTTGTTCTATAATATTTTTAATGTTGTTCTAATAAAGTTTTTGTTGTTTTCATATAGTGTTTAGCGTGTAAATATAATTTTTACCTATTTTTAAGCTCTTTTTATTTATGTGTTGTTTTAAATATTTTTACGTTGTTTATGGGTTGTTTCCATACTCTTTTTAATGTTGTTTCGATATTTCTTTGTTGTTTCCATGAAATTTTTATGTTTAAATACAATTTTTCCTATTTTTAACTTTTTTTGCTCATATGGTGTTTTCTATATTGTTTATGGTTTGTTTCTATATTGTTTCTTGGTTATTTCTATGTTTGAAACGTGTTAGAAACAATGTTGAAATAAAGTGTAAAAATGTCCGGGAATTTTTCTTTGGAGCGTATTGTTGTAAAAAAAAAGAGCGGTAGTGTAAATTTAGGTAAAATAGTATCGAGATACGTAAAAGACTAATATTATCTTCAAAAGGTGGGTATTTTTATCAATTTCCCATATTTTTAAGGATTTGAAATTCATTTTGTTCGTCCATTACTCTAGACTCATTTATAATTTTATTACATGTATATATTAAAATGAAAATAATTAAAATATTTATTAGAACAATTAAAATATTAATAAATTACAGGGCAAGTAAAATTGTGATGGACCCATATTTTTTTTATAATGGGGGCACAAAATAAATGCAACTATAAACTACGTAAAAATAATTAATTGAGACATATTTTTTAAATTAAATTAAAACTTTTAAAAATAAATAATAAAAAATTACAATAAATTATATTAAAACAACTAATGGAGCACATTTTGTTTTTGTTTGAAAACATAACTAATATACAACTAAAATAATTATTAAATATTAAAAAGACAAAAAAAAAAAAAGTTGTGGTGCACGTGCCCCAAAATGGCTATGTGCGTCTGTATTGTAAATCAATACCGGCTTGACTCATTTAAATGTAAGTTACACAAGTGTTGAATATTTTTTTTTTTTTTGAGTTACGCACACACACTCCATCTGCGGATTGAACCCCCGACCTCCTATACATTTTGAGGTAATCGGAGCCAAATTGTTGGTGGTACAAGTGTTGAATAAATTAAACACAAAATATTAATATCATATAACATATTAAACACAAAATATTAATATCACAGTATATTACTATTTAAAGAGTTTATAAGCTTAGTCAATCTTTTTTTCCGACATTCTTGTATTAAAACCATTTGAAATTCCTTTTTCCTATTTTGTAGGGGGCGTTTTCTTTATTTATCGTTATTATTATTTTTTGGTTTGGGTGGGTAAATTTACTTTTAAATGCATGTATGGGCTGGCCTGGTGCTATTCGAAGCTTGTGCTCGAACATTTTAGCCGAAGTACTTAACAATCAGTTCGGCCCAAATACTAAAGTTGACAGCTTACTCAATAAGCCACAGTATTTAAGTTTTTCGGTTTTGGTTACTTTTTTCTTTTTCTTTTTTCTTTTGATTGTGATGCAATTTGTTTTGTTATTCCTATTGTTCTGCAATTTTGTGTTTGCTTCTACTTTAATTTTGTATTTTGTGGTAGTTAAGATCTAAGTTGCAGCAATGTTTTTGTGTTTACTTCTGCTTTTGTATTACGCAGTAATTAAGATCTGAGTTGATGATATATGTTATACTGTTGGGGCGTATTTGTAGGGAGGAAAAGAGATGACGTATTTGTAGGAAAGTAAAAAGACGATGGCGTATTTGTAAGGTTTCATAGGAAAATATTAGGTATTTGTGCCCTTTTCCTTATAACAAATCCATTGAACTTGTTTAGATAATATCATTTTACAATGATTTCAAATCCTTAGCTCCTATTTTAAGCTAATTTTTGAGTTATTGCAACGGATTCCAAATCCATCTTATTTGGAGCTATTTGAATTTGTTTTCCACATATCCTCCTCTCAAATGAAGCCTAAGGTAATACCACCCATATCTTCCGTAAACACTTCATTTTTTTCCTCTAAAAAAAAAAAAAAAGCAAAGTGAAATATTTATGTTATTTTGATTTTTAACTTTCAAAAACTTTAGCTTCTAAAGATGGATGAATGTAAATAAACATGTATTAACGAATGGACACTGAGAAAAAATGTATCCTGATTTAATTCAATCATTATTTTCTACCAGAATTCTTGACTTACATAATTTAAAAAAAATTGAAGTACTTTTTTTTCCTACTGAAAAATAAGGTAAACGTGTGATTTTGTTTTCAAAACATCTAAGAAAAAATGCAACAAAAATTGTGCCATAAATATATAAATGAATATATTTGATAAATCTGTAAAATTTTAGCAAGACTATTCATATAATTCACTGAAATAAAAACTTTTTTTTTTTTCTGATATTCTAATCAAATGAATCTATTCTTCCTTTTTTCTAATTTGTATGGGCTGGCCTATTGCTATTAGAAGCTTGTGCTTGAACACTTTAGCCCAAAGTACTTAAAAACCAGTTCGGCCCAAACTTTAGTATTAAAATTGGCAGAAATAAGACATACTATTTACTGAAAAGAAACTATATTGACTAAAAATAATATATGTAATAAAAAATGACTTTAGGCCAATGATATTCACATGCATGTACTAAGAAGTTGACGCATCATGTATAACTATCAATTTTCAGATTTTGAATTATTATTATTATTATTATTATTATTATTTTGGGGTGGAGGAGAGGTGTTGCAGCACAATGGGCTCATAGCTAGGTTAGCCAGGTCCAAGATCAGCAAGCCCAGTTTTCTGTTAGGCAATACCACCCAAATCATCCAACAAACAATGTGTTTAAATAAATTAAATTTGCTAGGATAAAATGAAAGGAAAATGACAGAAATACCCACCTTTTTTTAAGTCAACGTCGATATCGGCGCTTTTAACTTTTTCCGGTGCAATTTATCTAAATTTACGACCCCGCTCTTTTTTACACAACAATACGGTTCAAAGCAAAAATTTAGGAAAATTTTACGCTTTGTTTCAACATTGTTTTAACATGTTTTCGTGTTTTCAACATTGTTTCTAACATGTTTATATTAATAAAAATAGGTAAAAAATTGTATTTAAACATCGAAAACTTTATTCAAAACAACAAACAAAATATCGAACAACATTAAAAGGGTCTGGAAACAACCCATAAACAACGTAAACAATATTTTAAAACACAACATGAATAAAAAAATAGCTTAAAAATAGGTAAAAATTGTATTTACACATTGAATACTACATGAAAACAACAAATAAATTATTAGAACAACATTAAAAATATTATAGAACAACCGAAACAATACAATGTTCAAAATAATACATGAATAAAAAAAGCATAAAAAATAGGTTAAAGTTGCTTTGAAACATCGAAACAACAAAGAAACAACACAGAAACAATAAAGAAACAAATTTAAACAATCTTGAAACAACTTATATAACATATAAAACAATGCGGGAACAAAAAAAAAAAAAAAAAATAAAAATAATAAAAATATAGCAAGGAGCATAAAAAAAAAAATTAGGTACAAAAGTAAAAAAATAGGCTCAAGAGTAATTAGAGCGTATTGTGTGGTAATGGTACAAAAATCAAGATATTCGTGTAATTTCCCTAAAATGAAAATAATAGGCCTATATAAAATACAAAGTTCTTTTTCATGTTAAACTTTAGATTATGAAGATACATGAATGTAAATAAAAGTGTATTAATAATTTTTTTTGACAAGAAAAATAATTAATTCTATAAATACTGGAATACCCATTATTCTAGATCCGCAACTTGTTGAAGATCATAATCGATTTGTTATCTCTCGCTTTAACGGATCAAAACTTATTTATCAGAATCGCCCGCATGGAAAAATAAAAAAAACAAAGACCAAGGCGGTAACAAATCAAGTCACAAACAAACAACTCAAATATATATAGAAAAACCACTTATTTGGAAAATAAATTAAAAAGAGATGTAGATATTGTTATTTCAAGCAAAAAAGACAAAAATAATCATCCATTAACAATGAAGAAGAATAAAAGAAAAGAAATAGAGATTTGAGAGAAAGGCTATCGTTTAGTTAAATGTATTAATGTTTAGACACACACAAAAAAACAAAATCTTGATTTAATTCACTCATTATTTTCTACCAAAGCATTCTTGATTTATATAATTTTAAAGTTTTGGAAGTATTTAGTGTTTTTTTTTCTTTGGAAAATAAGGTAAAGAATGGTGATTTTGTTGCAAAACATTTAGAAATTTGAAACAAAAATTGTGCCATATATTTATAAATGAAATACTTTTAAGAAATTTAAATGTAAAATTTTAGTAAATTATTCATATAATGGTAACGCTATTCACACCCTCAAATTTGATGAATACATCCACCTCCATATAATTTCAAAAATATCATTCACTTAAAAGATTATAATACATTTACTTAAAGAAAACGTTCTCAATACACACTCTCAAATCTCTAAATACAACCCCATCTTTTACTAAACTTATAATCTTCTTCTACATGTATACTCACCCACATCCTTCACCCACATTATTCTTTTTCTTGAGCAAAGTTGAATTTTTTTCCGTATAAACCCTAGATTTTCCAACACCAACATTTTTACATATATGGACAACAAAGAATTCATTCCTCACTTAGTTTACAATTTAAAGTATGTATTTTCTCCATTTTTATCGTTAAAAAGCATGATACTTTTGCATGACACTTGGCACGACACAAGACACATGACACACGATCTTTCACTGCTATCGTGCCATAGCACATGATGGCATAATCACTTATTTCCACGTTGACAATGTCATATCGTGCCATTGTGCCTTGTGCACGATAGCAGTGAGTAACACGATGGCACGGTCACACACTATCTTGACAAGTTTTTTTTTTTCGATTTGTTGATGCTTTTGTTTTTAATAGGAAACAAACTCGATGCCTACGGAGTATAATGTTGTTTTTCCTCCCAATAATGAGATTGTTGAATAGCTTTGTGTTGTTACGAATTACACACACGGTGTTCACGATGTACGAGTTATTTGGTTCTCGGATAAATTATTTGGCTTGTGCACATAGTGGGTATTACCGTAAATTAAAAAAAGACTGAAAATTTCGAAAAAAGATGATGCTATCAAAGTTGGAAAGAAAGTGACTAAGAGAGAAACCATAACAAAGAAATGCAGACTTCCCACTTCGCCCGAGGGCCGCAAATATCAATTGATGGAGAATGAGCACTAGATGTTGAATGCAACGTGCATAATCATCCAATTGCACAATATTTGAAGGGTCACTCTTTTACTGGTCGAGTATCAAGAAATGAGGAAGAATATGTGTTGGACACGTCGCACGACAATAGTCGGCCGAAGGACATTTTGTTTGGCCTACAAAAAAAATTCAAGATAATAAGTCCACAATAAGGACTATCTACAATGCTCCTATGAAGAATAGAGTTATCGAGCATGAGGGTCGATCTCAAATGCAGCAACTTATGCATAAATTGAAGGAGCATGGAAATTTCTATCATCATATGCGTTAGAGATGAGTATAACCATGAAGGATATATTCTTTGCTCACCCAACAAGCATTGAGTTGTTGCGTGCTTTTTCGAATATCATTTTTATGGACTGCACGTACAAGACGAATATGTACAAGTTACCTTTATTGGAGATTGTCGGTGTGACGTCAACACATATTACATTCTCTGTTGCAGTTGCTTATTTGTAGTGCGAGCAGGAAGACAAGTACATATGGGCTTGCACAATCTTAAAATCATTGATGGACTCATCTTCTTTCCCTACTGTGATTGTTACTAACAGAGAAATGACTATACTGAATGCAATTGAGAGGACATTTTCCAATTCAAGACATTTTGTTTGTCAGTGGCGTATTAGTAGGAATATTTTGGTGAATTGCGAGAAAATATACGGCACGAAAGAGAAACGAAAATATTTAACCTTCTATTAGAATTTATTAGTCATCCCAGATACCGAGTCCACATTTTATGACTTAATTAAGAGATTCCAGTCAAAATTATGTGAATATCTAGCTACCGTACAGTTTGTAATGGAGCAATAGGTGGGGCCGTATACGAAAAGATTCGCGTTTACTTGGACAAATAATGCCATACATTTCGACAATACCACAACAAATTAGTAAATAATTCACTTTATTGTACTCATTAGGTTTTTATATTATATCATATATACACCTAAAATTACTTATGCTTGAAAATTTATTTTAGGGCGGAGAGTCATCATGCGGCGTTGAAAAGACAAATTGCATCGAGTCGGGGTAATTTTTGCACTACAAGAAAAACACTCAAATGCATCGTTTAAAAGACATCCTGTTTCCACGAATTTTATTATGTCTTATAGTAAACAACATCATGTTTTAAGTGAAGCGATGTGCATGACCGGATTTTTTTGCTATTTCACATCATTTTTAAGAGCAGAGATATCTTTGGCCACCCTTTCTTTCTTTATAACATCAATTTTAAGATCGGTTATTCCAATAGATGTCTTTGTCCATCCTTTATTGGTTTATAACATCACTATAAACATCATTTGCTTAAAATTTGATGTTATTACTCAATTATTATCACTTAAAAATAAATAAAATTAATTTCACCAAATTCACTTGACCAACCCAACAAATCCCTCAAACCATCAAACTCAAGCGTCGACACTCATCGGATGCAAAAGAAAAAGTCCGAAGAAAAATTTGATTGGACACTTGGGGATGAAAGAAGGTTTGCGTTCAACTTCGTCGACGCCTGTCTCCTTTTCTCGGACGGATGGGCGATGGCTGCCACGAGGCTTAAAGGCTTGAAATCGACTCACTTTGTTTTGGAGAGCTTTGATAGTGCTATGGTGTCTGATCCCATCGAAGTCTCGGCCGCCACACAATGTCGATCGACCTGCGTCTCAAATGAAATAAGGATGGGAACTCAAGCACCCACCACCACCACCGCCGCTCCATCAAATCGCCGTCGCAGAGGTATTTATTTGTAAGCAAATTGTAGGTTTCTGTTACATTTAGATAAAAACATGGTATTTATTTGTTTATTTATGAAATTTACCATGGTGATCCGAGAATTTTGTGGCATGTTATCAAAGAGTTAATTTGTGATTCTCATATTACTTCTTGTTAAATCTATATTGGTTGGTGGATAGATAAATTGATAATATTCCGAGAAATATTGCCCAATATAATTATGATTTTAAGAACATAATTTTGCTGCCTCTCCGTCTCTCTCATTTGATGGTTTGGGATATTTCGAGAATTAAAAGCACACATGGTGTTTGAAAGTTGTTCTCTTAGAAAGTTTTCTCTGTAAAATTCCTTGTTATGTGTGTTAGAATAATTAACGTACATTATTGTAAGAGAAAATGGGAAGAAGAATTCTATAAAACTTGAGAGTCTTGAATATAAGAGTTGAAAAATACAAAATGAAGGCTACCATTAAATAGACACATACCCTAGCTAAACTCAAGAAAGTGAAAATACAAAACTACCCTCACAAATATAAACTAATATAATTCTAACATCCCCCCACAAACTCATGATGATGTAGTAGAAATCATCGAGAGTTTGCCAACCAAAAAATGAAAGTGCGGAAGCGGATGCGACTTAGTGAAAAGATCCGCAATCTGTAAAGATGATGAGATGAATGGTAAGTGGAGTGTCCCATGTTGCAGGTGATGACGAGTGACATGACAATCAATCCCAATATGCTTTGCTCTTCCATTGAAAATCGAGTTGTGAGCAATCGAATAGCACTTTGGTTATCACAATGCATGGGAGTAGGTGAGGATAAATGAACACCCATATCGCAAGAAGCCAACGTAACCAAACTATTTCAGATTGTAGTAGAAGCCATTGCACGATACTGCCTCTGTGGAGGATCGAGACACAACATTTTGTTTCTTACTCTTCCAAGAAATAAGTGAGTCTCCAAGAAAAATACAAAAACCAGGTGGTGGATTTTCGATCAAGAGGATCACTAGCCCAATCCGCATCGAATATGCCATCAACTCTAATGAAGATGTAGATGGAAACAAAAGACTATCCAAAAGCGTCACGAAGGTATTGCAAGATACGAGTAATCTGCAGCCCCAATGAACTGTAGTGGGGCCGGTGACAAACTAACTCACAATATGAATAACATATTAAATATCCGGACGCCGTAATGGTTAGATAAACCAAACTTCCAACAATAGTGCGATAAAAGGTAGGATCGACAATGGTGTGCCATCGAAGGAGAATATCGAACATAAAGTTCAAAAGATGTATCAATTGTCCGAGTATCGATGATGACGAGCTTGATCAAGTATGTCGGCCAATGCACTTGGATGTGAAAGAAGATAACCTCGAGGGGAGCGGGCTACCTCAATACCCAAGAAATATCGCAAAGGTCCCAAATATTTCATTTCAAAGCGAGAAGCTAACTTAGATTTCAACAATGCAATCCCATCAATATCATCACCGGTTATGATCATATCATCAACATATAAGGAAAGAAAAATAACACCAAAGACATGTACACTTGAAGAAAAGCGGCGAATCATGGTTCTTGGAACTAAAACCAAGTGTAGTAAGTATGAAAGAGAATTTTCAAACCAAGCCCGTGGAGCCTATTTGAGACTATATAATGCTTTCTTAAGCTTACAGACTTCGCCTTGATTATGAGGAACTCTGTGGTGGGATCATGTAAAATTCTTCTTGAAGATCACCATTCAAGAAGGCATTTTGACATCCAATTGACATATGTGCCATTTACTGACGGGAAGAAACAACAATAAGAGTACGAACGGTAGTTATGTTTGCAACAAGGGCAAATGTTTCCTCATAATCAATACCATCTTTGTTGTGAATAACCTTTAGCAACCAATCGTGCTTTATATCGCTCAATCGAACCGCCGATTTGGTTTTAATTTTATAAACCCAACGCGAAACAATTGCCCGTATATAGGTGGTAAAGATACCAAATCCTAAGTGTTTGTTTTATGCAAAGCAGAAAGTTCCTCAGTCATAGCATGCTGCCATAAAGGATCAGTAACTGCCTCTTTATAGGAGTGTGGTTTAGAAATTTGGTGAATAGAGGACAAAAATGAAACAAAGGCGGGAGAATAAGAGGAATAAACAAAGTCAGGTAACTGAGTGGACTTATGTGTACGTTGGGTATATCGAGGAGGCAAATGATCCACGATTTCATGAAGCGATCGGGGTGCCGTAGGCATAGACGGAGCAGCGGTATCTGATGAGTCTCTATCTGTATTATCCGAGAATGGATCAATATGAACAAGATTAGTTTTAGAGATGCTATGAGGACTAGAGAGAATAGAGAAGAATGGAATATGCTCAAGAAAAAATACATGATGAGACACATATAATTTTTGAGCAATAGGATCAAAGCAACGGTATCCCTTCCGACCTTCTCCATATCCTAAGAAAACACAAATAGTGAACGAGAAGATAATTTGCTGCGTTTAACATGAGGATGAAGGACAAAATCTGTAAGTCCAAGCGGCTACGATAATCTAGAGGGGGTGAATAGATTATCTCCATCTTTTCGATTTTACCCTCTTTTTCGAACCGAATGCTCAAAGACAATAATAAAGGTGCGGAATGTAAACAACACACGCCGATTTATAGAGGTTCAACCCACCTAGGGCCTAATCCTCTACCACCCCAAAGATATCCGGATGGATTTCAAAAAGAAAAAGATTTTATTAATTACCAAAATTAATACAACACCAACTTACAAAAACACCTTGGAAGAGCACCACACTCTTCTTCAACACCACCTTTGAGATTACCACAATCTCTCTTGAAGATTACCACAATCTCCAACGGCACCTTGTGAAGATTACCACAATCTTCAACCTTGAAGAATACCAAATTCTTCAACACCTCAACAAGAAGATTACCACAATCTTCTTACACCTAACACCTAGATCACCCAAGTGTGTTCTAACCACAAGAACACTCACAAGGATATCTTGTGTTGAATGATTACCCAAAATTCAAGATTACAACTCGATAAGGAATTATACAATAGAGTGCAAGTGTAATCAAGAATAGCCTAGACCTCAAGGATGTGAAAGTGATAAGCTAGGCAAAATTACAACAAGAATAATAACTATGAAGAACAAGTGTTTGCTTGAAGTGTATCTTGTTGTGTTGTATCTCATTGTTGTTTTGGTTGCTCCAAAACATCCTCTATTTATAGGAGATGATTGATCAAGCATAGGCTCCTCTTAGGGATTGAAAATCTCTAAAAATACAATTAAAATCAAGAATATAGTTAGAAATCAATCCCACATTTTAAGGAAAGTTTGTCTAATTGTCAAACGGTCGAATTTTTTGTCAAAAGATAGGCGACCGGTCGCACGTAAATAGACGTTTGAAAAATACACATCAAAATAACACAGGCGACGTCGATGTACACCTCGACCCTGGCCGACCACCTTCACAGGTCCCCTCATGGATTTTTAAGGGAATTCAAGTTCGCATTTCAAAGATACGCCCAGTACCGGTCGACAGGGGGTCGACCGATTGACGCCACGGCCGACTGGTCTTTTTCCCTTCGTCTCATTTTTTGTTCCAAAATTCATCTTGTACGGGTTGCCCTCTCTGACAAAGAACCGGTTGACCTCGAGATGTAAATGTTGTCCAATTTTTGTCGAAAATAAAACTCAAGAAATACTCCAAAAATTTAGTAAAAACATTTTAAACCAATCGGGAGTATTTAGACAACATTTAGGAACCTTGTTTTGAAGTAAAAACTTATAAACATAAAATCATTAAAAGTGTTGTCCAATTTTATCTAAAAAAACTTGAAGAAATACTCCGGAAAATATTAAAACCATTTTAACTCATTTAGGAGTATTTGGACAATAATTAAAAATATTGTTTTGGTGTAAAAATAAAATCATCAAAATTAAGATAAAAACATGTATCAAACAAAAACATGCACAATCAAGACTCGTAAGGGACGAATAACCAGGGGGTGGAACCATAAAGTCTACGAAATGTTGATAAATAAGATGTAATGGATGATGGAATCCTATTTATGCAATGGACAACGGTAAGAACGGCTTCCTTAATTCACGTGGAAAGAACTAGATAGTAAAAGTGAGCGAGCGGTTTCAATGATATGACTATGTTTTCTTTCAAAGAATACCATTTTGTTCGGGAGTATCCATGCAAGAAGTTTGATGTAAAGTCCCATCTAAGGTAAGCAATTCACGAAAATTATTAGAGGTGTACTCCCCACCCTTGAGGATCTAAAGCATTTTATGATAGCGAGAGAATTGAGTTTTTACAAAAGCTCGAAATGAAGTATATATGCTCTTAAAATCGAACGATGCTTTATAAAATAAACCCAATAATAACGAGAATAATCATCAATAAAAGAGACATAATATCGAGAACCCCCCTTTGTGGAAATGGGAGCAAGTCCCCACACATCGAATGAACCAAATCAAATGGCGCAGAGAAGAAGAAACACTTCGATTAAAAGGTAAAGCAAAATTTTTTGCGATTTACAACTAACTACTACAATCGAAATATCATGAGATGACAATTTCCTAATAAACTGTAGAAGCCAAAAACTTAAACGTGAATACGAAACATGACCCAAACGAATGCCACAAATAAAAGTTAGACGATGAAGGACTCAAATGAAAAGAAGACAAATCAACAAAAAGAGAAGCCGTGATAGAGGGTACTACGAGCTCATCCAAAATGTATAACCCTCTTGCCTATGCTTTGTCCCAATCGCCTTAGGGAATGTGGATCCTGCACACAACAAGAAGTAGGAGAGAATGATACTAAGTAACTGAATCGCACAATTGGCTAATGAAACAAGATTTAATGTAAGTTTTGGAATATGGTAGACATGTGGAAGAGACAATTGAGGTGTGGCTATAGATCCAATTCTGCTAAGGGTAACAAAGTACTATCTCTGAATAACAACAAGTTTAGCATTTGTTGGTGAAATGGAAGTAAAACATGATATATCGGGGGACATATGATGAAAAGCTCCGAATATAATACCCAAATAGATTAAGATATACCGACGAGCTCGGAGTTGACAAACCCGAGGCGACAAATCATGAGACGAGGTAAGAAATTTCAAATTGTTTGGCAATTGTATCCATCAAGGCCGACGAGAGGTAGGAGTGCCAGATGTCATAGAATCTGATGAGGGTACACGTGCAGCAACACGAGTCAGTGGAGGCGGCCTGAAACCACGTTGATTTGGGTGGACAAGCGATGTTGGGAGGTCGTGGATTTTTTTGTTGAAAGCATTGTTGTCCTCCTTTATTCAACTCGGGACATTGAGCCTTCCAATGTCCTGATTGTTTACAATAGCTACATTCATTATCAACAACCTTTGGGTGAGGTCTGAAAGGAACAGAAGGTGGACGATGGGGCACAACAAGAACGGATGGAGGAGGAACATGAAGAACTCCTTTCCCTGCCTGAGACTTTAGGCGTAATTCCTCCGCTTACAATTCACTTACAACATAATCAACAGATGGTAGAGGAATACAGTCAATATATTCCCACGAAGGGACTCAAAATCATCCCGAAGAGCCATCAAAAACTGAACCAATTGTTGCTCCTCTCTATGAGCAATATTGGGGGCAAATGTGCGAAGTTCAATAGATTGAGAAATTTAACTCGATCCCAAAGATCATAGCGTAATAAAATTCTGTCTGATCATATTTTTTTGTCAAGAGATCGAATATCTATTTCAACTGCATCTTTGTTTAGCAAAATTCGATTGAGTATACAACGTTCCAAATGATCCCAAACTTCTTTAATAGTATCATATTTAACAGATTGTATACCAATAGAGTTCTCCATTGAATTGTTAACCCAAGTAATAATTTTTGAATTGTTCACTTCCCAAACCTCTAATTCTTCAACATGTTTAGTATTATCTTTCTCAAAAGGTTGCTTTTGTGTTCCGAAATATAACTCCACAATTTTTTCCTCTCAAAAAATTCCTCATGACATAACTCCAATATGAATAATTCTTTCCATTCAAGCGCACACTAATCGACGCAACGAAACATCTCTTTCACAACCATAATGAATAATGACAGAAAATCAAACGAAATATCAACCAAACAACTAGATAGATCGATGTAAATATCCAACAAATCAAGCCAACTCTACCAACAAAACTATTGCAAATAATCGATTCTTGAGGCCAAAATAAGATAGCAAACCCAACAAGTGCTAACAGATCGAAAATCGAATGAAAATAACACAAAGTCGCAACATACTCACCGTGTAATTGCGATATACCCACCGGATCCGGGAAGTCGAGAATGCTATTAAAACCTTGCTCTTAATACCATGTTAGAATAATTAACATACATTATTGTAAGAGAAAATGGGAAGAAGAATTTTATAGAACTTGAGAGTCTTGAATACAAGAGTTGCAAAATACAAAATGGAGGCTACCATTAAATAGACACAAACCCTAGCTAAACACAAGAAAGTCAAAATACAAAACTACCCTCACAAATATAAACTAATATAATTCTAACAATGTGGTAGATGGTGAGTTTTCTAATTACTATTATTTTTCTATTGTTTCCATCAAATGACTTGGTTGAAGATGTATCTACGGATGGAAAATGGCGCTACCTAGTATTTTGGGTCCTAGGCAAACCAAGCACACAATGGCGTTTCTTTAAAAGAGATTGATGGGGGTGTGCCCATGTTGTTTTTTGTTTCTAGAATTTCATATTACAGAATGAATTGCAACCCCAAATCATCGATGTCTTCTTCTTGAAGTTCTCTGTTGCCATAACTAAACATGCCTTTTGCATGGTAAATTCTATAAATGGGTGGGCAAGTTAATTTTATTATTCGACAAGTGCATTGGTATGAAAAGGTTCGTGATTGTTAAAATGCTCTCCTTTAATTGTTGAATAAATTGTTTAAATAAGTTATATCCTAGGGTTCCTTTTGGGATTCTTGGTATATAATATCTGTTCTTGTTATGTTTATATATTTTGTTCTCGTTTTGTGGCTTTAATAAGCGTTGTACAATTTTGTCATTGTGTGGATAAGCTTTTTTCAAGATCATCCAAGTGGTGCATTCTCGTACAAAATCATGCTAAGAGAGAATTTGTTCAAGCACATTGTTATTGAGTTCAAAGTGTATAATGATGCTTTTACTTGTCACATTGAAAAGATATTTATTAACATGAAGCTTTAACTTGAAGATAGAAAAGTTCTTTGGAAGTGATCCTAACATTTGTGTGATTAAATCATTAACTTATTCTTTGCACTTGTTTAGGATTAGGGCATGCGAGTTCTTATACGCACTGCATTTTTCTTTGTTTTGTATATGCTAGATCTATTGTTCCACTTTGTTTTTGGTATGAAGGAATTTGTGTTACTTTTGTTTCACGAGAAAAGTGGAACAAGTCGTGATGAGGTGAGTCATTTAGGATTAGTCTAGATAAATACCAATCAAGGCGTCATAAGCGAATACAAGAAGCCGAAGAGAGAATAATTACTTGCACAAATTTGAATGGCCTTTGTCCGACATTTGAAAACACTTTCCTTTGGTTATTTGTATAATTCATCCTATCTTTGATGGTTCTTCCTTTTATTTTAGAATGTGGATTCACATGTCTTGAGAATTTTTGATGAGGAGGCACAAGCAATGGAGTCAGTCCGTAGATCCTCCCGATTACTAGAAGATTCTTTTGCAATCGGAGTTGCAATTCTTTCCAAGTAGAGTGAGCAAAGGGATCACTTAAAGGTTTCGTTTTGAAGCACCTAATCTAGGCATCGATCTGTGATTTTACGCACTTGACGTACATAATTCAAAGAAAGAAACACGTTTACATAGTGAGGCATTTGCATAATGTTGGGAAATTTATTTGTATAGATTTTGATGATACATGTAAATCTTAGATTAGAAAGTTGGCACCCCATTTTTCGTTGTAATTCAACTTGTAATAGATAAGTTATATAAGCATTTGTGTATCGAAGCAACCAAGTTGAAGATAAGCGAGTTATCAAGGACGCAGTGAAGAATCAATCAATTGCAATGAGTGTCGAAGAAGAGATTCAATCAAGTACAAAAAGTTGTGTTTTGTCAATAGATCGACAATTGAGTCTTTCCCACATGTATGGAGAAGACTTAATAAAGGGGTACAAGCGCAAAAGAACTTGAAGAAAGCTAAAGAAGCCCGTTGGAATGAAAAGTCAAGAAGTTACCCAAAATGATAAGGGGACATACTTCAACCTTAAAGTCATCTTTCCGAAAAGAATGCAAAGAGGTCGGGAACCAATGAGATGCTCATGAGAATCTTTGTAGAGTTTTGCAACCTGAAGGACATTTAATTAAGGTTGGTCAACATGATTTGCTTTGCACAATAAGACAAGCCAACGATCAAGAAGCAAGTTTGAAAAATATCTATCTCTTCAATGGACATTTTTTCAAATTACTATAAAAGGTTTAGGAACATTTGTGAGAGGACATCAATGCATTGAAACACATTCGAGCAAAAAGCAAGCAAAAATTACTCTCAAGCAATACATTCTAAATCCTCATGCTTACATTCGAAGTGTATCTATCCAATACACATAATGAAGGAAGAAATTCTTCAACCACTTGAAGAGAAAAATTGTTTAAAGAACGAGAGAGGGATCCGAACATCCAAGAAGTGAAGGAAGTGCGGTGAGGTTCAAGTTAGAGCCAACTTTGAATCCATTGGAGGGCTTCGTGATCAATTCCAAGGGTTTGAAGGAGTCAAGTAGTGAGACAATTGTCTTGTGAAGAAGCCGAGTCCCGGTGAGTAGAGTCAACTTGTGTGATCAAGGCCTACTTGGATGTTGTATCCATCTTGTAACAGCTGTTGCATTAGTGGATATTACCTCCAAGAGTTGGAGAAGAGTGGAGTAGAGGAATTATCCCATCCTTGAACCACTATAAATTGCCTTGTGTCTTTTATTTTTTCAGCATTTTAATTACTGTACATTTTATTCTGTTAATAGATATATTTGCCAAACTTAATTGATAATAACTTAATCAAAACAAGTGCTGCAAAACCATTTAATAAAAAGGGTGTAAGTCTTCCGCTGTTAAAAATCAAGTTAGCTGAATTTTTAAAGAGTTCACTTCACTTAGTTGAGTTACTCTATCAACAGCTCAGTCGAGTCTGTTGAGTAGTTAACTCTCATGTTGAGGTCGAACTAAGCTGTCTTAAAAGTACTTAGCTGCTACTTGTGTAAAAACTCCGATTTAAAGATAAAAATCAAAATTTGGTTAAGTCTATTCAACCACCCTCCCCTTTCTAGACTTAACACTCACACCCTTGGGACTACAAAGTGGTATCGGAGCGGTTGGTTCAAAGAACCTTTCGTCACCGGTTCTTGAACTAGATCTCAATCTTTTTAAAGGATCAACACTTGACTCTTTTTAAACTTTCTTTCAAAAGGTTATTATCATGGAAGCAAATTTATCTCGCATTCCCATGTTCACTGTTGAAGAGTTTGATGATTGAAAAATTCGTATGCGGTACATCTCAAAGACCGCACGATGAAATGTGGTTCATCATTGAAGATGGATCCATACAAATCACAAACGTGAATACAACTATGAGAGTTCTTCTTTGAAGAGAGTTCCACCGCGGTGAAAGGCCTTGTGGTTGAAAAACCAAGGAGTGAATGGACCAATGAGGATAGAAAGAGTTATAACTTGGACAATGTGGCCAAGGACATTTTGTATAAAACTCTTGATAAAACTATATTTAATAAATTCAAATCTTGGATGATTTCATCTCGTGAGAATGGGAAAAGCTCACTCTAATCTGTGAAGAAGGCTTAGAGCGGATCAAAGAAAATAAGCTAATTGTTTCTTTGTGCAAAAATTTGAAAATTTCAAAATTCTTGCGGGTGAAACTCTGGATCATTTGGATGCGGGATTCACTAAAATTACTAATGAGCTTTCAACTATGGGAGAAGAATATACACGAGAAGAAATGTGCATGAAAAATTTTAAGGTCGCTCCCGGTGAGTGGGAAATGAAGGTGATGGCCCTTAGGCATTCAATGGACTTAACAAGAACCTCCAACCATGAGTTATTCTCGGGCGTAAAAAGCCTATGAATTTGAGCTCGAAGAAGGGAGCAAGAAGAGATAGTTGTACCCATTCATTTTGCTCTATTGGTTGGAGAATCAAAGAAAATCGAATCCAAAGACATCATTGATCAGGATGAAATAGCCATAATGATTAAAAGATTCAACAAGTTTTTCAATAAGAACTACAAAAGAAATAAGGGTGAAACCTCAAGAAGACACTTAGCTCCTTCCAAGAGCAAGGAAGAAAGAACCCAAAAAGAGATCGACAATGAGAGAGTGAATATCGAAAAT
This sequence comes from Rehmannia glutinosa, assembly GCA_016081115.2. Taxonomy (NCBI): domain Eukaryota; kingdom Viridiplantae; phylum Streptophyta; class Magnoliopsida; order Lamiales; family Orobanchaceae; genus Rehmannia; species Rehmannia glutinosa. The sequence continues at coordinate 101,900 of JABTTQ020000041.1, forward strand.
TGAGAACTGTCTTTGGCTGAATCGTAGACAACAGGACATTTTGCGATTGACCATTCTTATCCACCAATCAACAAATATAGAAATGAGGAAGAAAGGAAAGTCTTGAGGGAAAAAGACGGAGAAGAGAAAGTAAGCCGTGGTGGTTCTTTGAGCTCGACACAACTAATTGTAAGGAGACAGTGAGTCGGACATCGAGTGAAGCAAACTACTCCTCTACACAAAAGAAGAGACATCGATATGTCTCATGGCTAAGGAACAGGAAGATGAGGTAAATTCTAACTCATCTAGCTCACATTTTGATGATAGTGATAGTGGCACACACACTTCATCACCCACATATATTTGTGATTCATTAGGAAAAATGATGAAAATATTTGAGCACATAAAATCCTCACGCACACTTTTAATTGACAAAAACAATGAGCACAAATGCCAAAACTCACATGACTATAGATGATAAATGGTGGCCCTAGCCTATAGGGGGCCCTTAACTGCCAAAGGCTAAGTGGGCTTTGTGCTAAACAGGCCACTATTAAAACACTTTGATTTTTAAAATTTACTGAAAATATGAGTTTTTCAGTTAACACAAGTTGAAAATTTCAATGTTTTACAAAAGGGTCCTTGTAGAGTTTGAAAATCTCATTTTTAGCCCTTAACTTTCAAAATTTCTCAATTAAGTCTTTAGGCTTTCAAGGATTGGTTTTTATCATCTTAAAACCTTTAAAACTTTATTATTATCTTAAAATGTCATATTTTAAAATTAGTACAGTCCCAATCTCGAAAATTTATAGAGGTATCCCACAGTTTTTATATTTTTGCAATTTAGTCCTCCAATTTTGTCAATTTTGCATATTAGGTATAATAGTGCAATTTTTTAATTTATATCGAATTTTACAGAATATAAATCAAATAAAATCTGAAAGTTTAAGTACATAGGCATGCATTAACATATCATTCAAGAATTCATCAAGTAATTCATAGATTTGCACATGCATGCACCTATTTTTGCAAAATTGAAACTTTAAGCATATTTTTGTGAAATTGTTGGACATATAAAACTTGAAATATGCATGCAATACATATTTCCATATATCATGCTAGTTTTAAATTACTACATGCAATTTTTACAAGATCACTTGAATTTTTATAAAGGATTTTTCACCCACCTTTAGTAGTTTTGGTTGGCGAGTCTATAAATAGTACTTTATTCTTATCTTTTGGAAATTTCGACCTCAACACCTTAAGGCAGTCCCTAAGTGTCAAATTTTCAAGAATTTGGAGTTAGAATTTGAAGGATTTGAGATAAGAAGGAATAAATTAGAGTAATGTTCACGAAATCTACACTTACTTCGTGTAGTTTTTGCAAATGAGCCTAAAATGGAGTGTTTTCTAGCACCTTTAACACCTCGATCCAAGCTCCCAAGGTCAGCCCTAATTTTACACCAAAACCTTTATTGGTGTTAAAATATCAATTCCCAAAATTAATAGTGATTCCCACAATCACTTATGAGTCTCATAATCACATATTATAAATCAAATTTCTATTTATATAGGATATAAATCACTTAGTGAAATCGGTCTCTTAAAATTCTAAGGTGTCTAATAATTACTCAAGTAATAGCAAAAATGATCAATCAAGTGATTAATAAACATAGAATTCAAAAACAAAAATAAATGACCAATAATTAAACAAGTAGTTGATCAAATAAATAAAATTATAATATGGCATGAAAATATTATTAATAGTTATCCGTAAAAAATATCGCGTTAAAAGTAGTCGCAAAAATACATAGTCATCTAATGATGTCAGTTGCACGTTCGTAAAAGATTGAAACCTAGGGGCTTCACTAACAGAATCATAAAATTTAAATATTCCATGATCTAAATTTCAGAAATAAAACTAGAATAATAAAAGATAGCATTATATAATATATACCCACATAAAATGCAAAACAAAAGTAATATTTTTCTAAAAAATATATTTATATGACTATAAGTCATAGTTTTAAAAATTATATATTAGAATTATATTTATTTTTGAAAAAAACACAATTGGCGGGCTAGCCCTAACGGGCCTCGGGCTAAACAGTCATTAGGCATTCAATGGACTTGACAAGAACCTCCAACCATGAGTTATTCTCAGACCTAAAAGCCTATGAATTTGAGCTCAGAAGAAAGGAGTAAGAAGAGACAGTTGTACCCAAGGCAATTTGAGTACTCTTAGTCACATAGTCGATGAGAATAAAGAGAAGAAAGGTCGAAATAGCTAAGGTCAAAGCAAACTTATTTGAAAGGAAAAGAGTGAAAACAAATTGAAAAAAGTGATTGCATCACTTAGCAAGTCATCCAAAACATTGGATGATGATGATACAGAAAGAAATTTGAGATAAGGTATGATTAGGATTTAATTTCCTTGTCAATGTTCAAACTCCAAGAGTGACTTTGTAAAAAGGATCCTCAAGCTATGAGGGAGTCCAAAAGCCAAAAACACCATATGTTGCACCCACATACAATCATAAGCACACACATGATGGCCTAGGTTACAAAGACAAAGGTAAAAAGCCAACTGAGTTTGTTGAAAGGGCTACTGAAACTAAATTCAGAAGAGTCCATCAGCAGACTCCAAACACAAAATACTTTGTGAAATCAAAACAGAACTACCAAAGGACCCAGAGGTTTCAACAAAGAAAACCATATGAAGAGAATGGTAGAAACTAGCCTACTCATGCTGATTGGAACAATCAACTGAAATATTAGCCAAGTCATATGGGATAAAGCCCATGTGGCAAAGACCTTAGAATCTTACGAAATTTGCTAATATTCATTATGATTGTGGAACTAATAGGTGGACACCCTTAGAGTCAGATCTTTTGAATATAGGTTGGTCGGATCACCTTATAGTGCTAACCCATCGGGACCCAGACAGGTTTGGGTACCTAAAACTTGATTTCCTTGATTGCAGGTTCATGGAACAACTGAGTGCCAAGGAACCGATACATGGATAATGGTTGTTCCATACACATGACTGGGAATAAGAAGAATTTATCTAACTTCAAGGAGTCAAGAGGAGGAAAAGTCATATTTGGAGGAAATGAAGCTCGAGAAAATCAGAGGTATCCATAAATAAAAATGGATTGGAAATCACAGATGTAGCATATGTTGAAGGACTGAATTTCAATTTGATGAGTATCAACCAACTCTATTATAAAGGCTACAATATAGGATTCAACATGGGTGTCGCCAAATCAAGGATGCTAAATCAAATGAAATTGTGCTATACGGAACAAAAAAATATATGTAGTGGATTGGTCTACTACAACTCCAGAAATACATGCTGTTAGCAAAGAGCACAACCAAGTTAAGTTGGTTGTGGCACAAAAAGTGAGCCACACAATTTAAAGACAATCAACAAGCTTGCAAGGAGTCATCTTGTGAAAGGATTGCGGACTCGGTGTACAAGAAAAAGAGCATCTATGATGCATGCGAGGAAGGAAAGCAAATCAAGTCTTCATTGAGGATAAGCAAGTCCTTCTTCAACAAGGATCTTGCATTTATTGCATATGGATTTGTTTGGTCTGTTGAACCAATAAGTATCGTGGAAAGAAATACACCTTAGTGGTGGTGGATGACTATTCAAGATACACATGGACCATCTTTATGTGTAAAAAGAAAGAAACTTTGCGAGAAGCTTCCACAACTTATGAAGAGAGTTCAAAATGAGAAAAGCCAAACAATTATCAAGATAAGGTCGATAGAGGAACCGAGTTTGCCAATGAGATTATAAGTCGATTTACGGAAAACGGTATTGGTAAAGAGTTATCGGCTACAAGAACTCCACAATAGAATGGAGTAGTGAAAGAAGGAATATAACCCTCAAGGAAGCTGCAAGGACCATGTTAGCTGAAGCTGGATTGAGTCTATCCATGTGATTTTTTATGAACCTAATGTAAATGGAGAAGACATTGATGAGTTAGCTGAAAAGATGAATCAATCGACTATTCAAAAGAGTCCTTATGCTGAAGCAAGTATCTGACTACTCGACCCTAATGAAGATGAGATAGTTGAATCTCAAACACAACTGGAAGGCTTGCAACTGAATGATGAAGATCAAGAAGAAGTTGTTCAAGAGAACTTAGTTGCAAGAAGACTCAATCCAGTAGACTTACTGCAACCAGATGTGAGATGGCTGAGAGACCATCCACCTGAGTTAGTCATTGGAGATTTTAGAGAAGGAGTGAGACCAGATTTAGGACTCAACATGAAGCAATGTTTACTTGTTTCATTTCTCAAATTGAGCCAAATGATGTGTCACAAGCATTGGATGACACTCATTAGATTTTAGCTATGCGGGAAGAGCTGAATTAGTTTGAAAGGAATAAAGTTTGGGAATTGGTTCAAATGCCTACCCACCAAAATGTTATTGGTACTAAGTGGGTATTCAGATACATGATGAATGAGAAAGGATTTGGTGTAAGAAACAAAGCAAGGTTGGTAGCCAAAGGGTATTGCCAAGAAGAAGGAATAGATTATGATGAAACATTTGCATCTGATACAAGATTGGAAGCAATAAGGATGTTTCTTTCTTATCCAGCACACAAGAACTTCACACTCTATCAAATGGATGTGAAGAATGCATTCTTTAATGGACTTTTAGAAGAAGAAGTCTATTTGGAACAACCTCCAGGTTTTGTAAAAACTATTGGAGACAAAGTCTACAAGCTCAAGAAAGCATTGTATGGTTTGAAGCAAACACAAGGAGCATGGTATGATAAAACACTCTTGAGAATTCAAGATGAATGTATATCTTTGCTTGTTTAAATTTATGTGGATGATATCATCTTATGATCAACCAAGAAGAGTGTGTGACAAATTCTCAAACCTTATGCAAGGAAGTTTGAGATGAACATGATGGGAGAGGTGACTTTATTCCTGGGTCTTGGTCAAGAAAATGAAGAATGGAACCTTCATAAGTCAAACCAAATATACCAAAGATTTGATGAAAAAATTTGGTATGGAAGAAAAGTCATCTGTGAAGATTCCCATGAATACTTCTATGAAGATGGATATGGATGCAGAAGGAAAATCGTTGATCAAACCGGATATAAAACACTAATTGGATCATTGTTCTACTTGACTGCAAGCGAGACCAAACATCACCTTTGATATAGGTGTATGTTCTACATTTGACTACACCAAAAGAAAAGTCGTATGACCGCATGACTACGAGAATCCCGAGATATTTGAAGGGAAGCCAAGAAGTTGGCTTATGGTATCGAAAAAGAAGGTGGATTTAAGGCGATTGGATACTCGGACTCGGACTATCTTTGGATGTAGAGTTGATGAGAAAATGTACATCCGGTACTGTTGTAGGTCCCAATGGGTGTTTATATTAAGTCTAGAAGGGGGTTGAATAGACTTAACCAATTTTCGATTTTTGTCTTAAATAAGAGTTTTTAATACAAGCGGCTAAGTCCTTGAGGGACAACTTAGTTCAACCTCAATAGTAGAGTTAACTACTCAACAGACTCGATTCGAAATTTGTGGATAGAGTAACTCGAGTTGAGTGAAGGAGCTCTTTTAAAATTATAACTAACTTGGTTTTACAACTAAGTCTTACACCATTTAGTTAAAAATATATATTTTGCAACACTTGTTTAGTTAAGTTATTATTAGTTGACTTAACAAATTTATCAATTGCTTGAGATATAAAAATGTAAGAATTGAATCTTTGAAAGTAAATAGACACGAGAGAAATTTTATAGTGGTTGGATGATGGAGTAATTCCTCTACTCCTCTCTTCTCCAACCCCGGAGGTAATCCACTATTGCAACAATGAGTTACAAAAGGATAATCAGTCCGAGCAAGCCTTGATCACACAACCCGGCTTCACTCTTGGGACTTAACTCTTCATAAGACAATTGCCTTGATACTTGACTCCTTGAATTCTTGGATTTGATAGCGAAGCCCTCCAACGAATCCAAAGATGGTTCTAACTTGAACCACACTACACTTCCTTCAATCCTTAGATGTGCGAGACCCCTTTGTCTTTAGAACAGTTCCTCTTCAACAACTTGAAGCTTTATTTCCTTCCTTTGAAAGTGTTGGTTAGATAGTCTTGAATTTTAGGCTTGAGTATTGAGTGTATTGCTTGAGAGTGTTTTGATTTTCTTTCTTTGAGATAATCTCTTGTGTCTCAATGTTTCTTCGTACTTTCTCAAATTAACTCCTCAGCCTTTTATAGTGACAGTTCAAAAATGTATCCATTGAAGAGATAGATGCATTTTCAAACTCCACTTCATGGTCGTTAGCTTGTCTTGTTGTGCAACAATTGATGTTGACCCAACCTTTGTTTAATGCACTGCAGGTGTACATGAATATCTCATTGGTTCCCAGCCTTTTCACTCTTTCAGCAAAATAGCTTTAAGGTTGCAGTTCATCTTCTTTCCTCTTTCAGAATGTTTTGACTTTACTTATCAATGGACATCTTCAACTTTCTTGAGTCCTTTTTGGTGCTAAACCCCTTTGTGAGTCTTCTGCAAACATCTGGGAGTGGCTTAGCTATCAGTCTGCTGACTGAGACAACTTTTTAGTACTTGACTGAAACTTCTCTTCTACACTCAGCTGCAACACAACTGAATCTTCACTTTGTCCTTCAGTCAACTTCTGCAATCTTCAACTTGGCTGCTTCGACTTAGTTCGTAGATCCTATCTATTACATATTTGAAACTTTATAACAGAAAATGGGTTGCCAACTTCCTAGTCTAAGTTTTACATAACATCATCAAAATCTATACAATAAATTTCACAACAATTTCCCCCTTTTAATTATGCCAAAACTTAAAATAAAATTACAATGTAAAAAGTGCTTAAGAAAAGAATGATTGTTTAAATGTGTCATTTTTTGATCACATCATTCTGCACTTTACAAAGTATTACAAAGTACACACAGTATACAAAGTACTTACAGTTGCTTTTATGTAATTACAGTAGCATAAAAATACAACATAATTTGTGTGCAGCAGCCTTCAACGCCTCTGTTGGTTCCTTCTTCTTTCCTCTTATCCTTCTTCCTTCCTCCTTCTGTCTTCAACTTCCTTTCTCTTCTTCTTCTCATAGTTTCTCTTCTGAATCTGATCTTGTCTCCTCCTCTCTTCATATTCTCAGGTCTGGTGGCGTTGTCTTATTCATATTCTCTTGCAAGCTCTTCATTACGCCTGGCAGTTTCTCTATTTTCCAATTCTCTGAAGCCTAACCAATATAAGTGATCCGTTTTTAGGGGATAAACATATATTATGTCCTTGGGTTTTCTTGGTGGAGTACCTCTGCCTCTTCCCCCAGACATTCCTCTTCCTCTACCAGAGTCAGCTCTTATGGGAACTTGTTGACTGGGCTGAGCCCTTGAAGATAGCTGACTACTAGACTGAGTTTGTTGCCTTTCGTCCATTTGAACAACTTCCAAACCATTTTCCCAGTACAAGTCTCACGCGTCTTCAAGACTCATCCCCTTGAAATATCCTTCTGACTGAGAGTTTCATACTCCTCAAGTGACCTTGGTTCTAAGCCTACTTGGGAACGGATCCTTCAGTCTAGTCTGGGAGCTTTCCTACTGGCGGACCTTGGAATTTGGCTTTGAGATCTTCTATCTTGCTATGCTGCCTGCGATCAACTGTATCCATTTTTGCTCTGGATTTTGAAGTGTCTCAGCTATCTCAGCTCAAGATCTTTGCAACACTAATTTAGATTTTTCATCAGCTGATAACTCATTCGGTAGCTGAGAGTGAAGAGAGCTGGTGGATGAGCCAATTTGATATTTAAGCACAATTTTCATGGGGTTGGGGGTTGTCTCTGAAGATTCTTCCCCTTACTTCCACTTTCCTCCTTGCTTCGACTTCTTTCCCTCTTTTTGGCATCATCATCACTAACTTGAAGAATTTTTGGAGTCTACTGGAGAAGATAGTCGAGTTTACCATGAGTGAAGGAGTGTGCTGCCCTTTGCTCGGATCTTAGAATCTGCATCTCTGCCTTCATTGCAATTATCTCAACACATAGAGTGCTTTCCATATTCTGCAGATCCTACTTGAATTGAAGTTTGAGCAACTCCAAGTCATTCATGTGTGTTCTCTCCATTCTATTGGTGTTGACATTTTGTCTCTGCTGGAACTGGGCTTGTTCACCACACCAGACCACTAACTTTGCAAAGAGTGTTCTGAAGTGGCGAACTTGCTCCCTTCTAAGTACCTTGGTTTGTGTTTTCCATTCGCGAATCCTCAACACTGATCCTCTAATATCGCCTGATATCATGGCATCATGGTTGCCAATCCTCTAGTTGAGTCCAACAAAGTTGTGTTCAATGGCCTCCATCTCAGCACACATGGCCCTGAAGGCTTTTCTAAAATCAGCTGCCTCAGGTGACGGATCCTCAGGTATAACAGAATCGAAGTCAAATCCAAAGGGAACCACTCTCAAATAGTTTGGAGCTTGGAAGTCTTCTGGACTTATATCAACTTTGTAGCGGGCACATTCTTCAGCATAATCATCTTCCAACGAAACTTCATCAACATAAAGGAATTCATCTTCATACATGCCAATAGGTAATGAAGAGGGTCTTACTCCTCATTCAAGAGCCCTTCTCGCATTTCCTGGCGGCGATTCTTTGTGCCTCACCGTTGTGGAAGCTTCATTGGCGATCCACAACTCGTGGAAGCCCTCGATCCGACTGGGCCTCAATCGTCTTACTTGACTTCACTGGCTCAAGTAAGTCGTCCATTTGAGTTTGTTGAGCCTCAGTTACCTCAGCAACGTCACGGGCTGGTGATGGCACCAAAGGGGTGGGCCATTAACCAATATAAACTTCTTAGAGGCAACTTTAGCATGTGCTTCCTTCATTCTTGCCTCCAATTCCTTATTTCCTGTATCGATTGGGGTTGACTTAGCTTCATTCTATGATTATTCTATGAGTCAACAAATCCCAACGACACATCATCATCAGAGTCATGCAATGCTTCAATTTCTTCTAAATCGGTGAGACTCGGAAGGCGGCAAAGAGGGAACGATTCAAGCATCTTCCCTTTTTCCTGTACTACACCTCTGGAAGTCTCAACCTCCTGGGGACCTTCAGCTACCTTGGCAGCAGTCTCAACCACTGCAAGGCCTTCGACATTCCCTTCTGTAGACTTAACTACATTAGGGTCTTGGACATTGGCATCCTTCACAGTCTCAACCTCTGGGATCGCACTTTCAAGACCGCCAGCCGATCTCATTGTCGTGGTCCTCCTTTGTCCATCTGTCGCAACCTGTTTGAGAAGCTTCATTGGCCTTTAGTGCGGTTGGTACCTCGGTGAGAGCAGTCTCAACCGTCAAAGCATCGTTAGTCCTACTTTGTTGTTCTTCTTGAGTCTCCTCACCGCCTCCTACCTTTTATTTGTCAAGGCTCCTTCTTTGTTGTTGTTGATTCCCCCTCGGCTAGGTCACCGGGTGAATCATGGACATTGGGGTTAATCGACACTTGAGACTCGGCTGAATCTTTTGAGTGGTCAGCCATTTGGTCAGTTGTCTCAATAACTTCGGGCGTGGCTCGATAAAGTTGCCCTCTGCATCATCATTCCTAACTTCATCGCCATCTTCCCCTGGTTGGTCCCTTCGAGTGAGTGGTGAGGTTGTGGCATTGATTTTCCTCACCGTGTCTAGAATCGTTGGGGTAGGAGAAATAGGAATAGATGATTCTCCAGGACCCTTCAACATGGATTGCTCATGAAACTCATGGGACTCTTTGAGTGCATCTTTGCCCGGTGAGCCTTTTCAACTTCATCGTTGCATCGATGATCTCACGTCCTGCTCACGGCTCTTTCAAGAGGCTCCTTTGGAATATTTGGGTTATTAAAAGCAAAAGAATGAGGTTCTAGGGCCTTGGCCTTTTCCAGCACCTTATCCTTCTCCTTATCCTTCTTCTCGTAAAAGATGGTATTGCAGAACATCGTGTCTAGGCCAAGTCGAACAATAATATTGTCCAAAACTTCAATAAGATACTCCTCCTCTTCGATCATGTCTGGCCTTTGGAATTGAACTCGAATGTCACTTAGCTTCCAAAGCCTCCATCCACGCAGCCGTTCTTCGATTTACGGGTAGCGGGGGGACTTGGGGCACTCATCATCACTAGGGTATTGCATGTGGTCTACCTCACGACCGCTTAGACCCATCATCTCCCTCGTTTCAACTATAGTAGTTTTAGGGTTGACAATGAATTGTCCCGAGTATCTTGATTGTGTCTTGTTCAAGAGTGGGTGGAGGGGCAACTTCTTGAGTTTCTTGGTGAGTGCTTTGCTCACCATCACCATCCTTTGAGTTCTTCGATGGTGATGGCGGTATCTCGATCTCATTGTAGTGGATCTGACTTGTTCAAAGAAACTTTCCCAGTTTGCGCTTCACAAGTCGCCTCCTCGGTTCTCCTCTCGGGGAATTTTCGGTTCAAATTGTTACGGTTCCTCGGTGTGAAGGTGACTCTGCCTTTGCCTTTTGCTTCTTCACGGTGGCTTGTGGGGCGCAACTCCGTCCTCCTCCTTTTCTTAATCTTGGGAGGATCTGCGAGGCTTTGGTGAAGGAGCTGGAATGGAAGCACTGTGTGTCCTCGGGGACATGCTGGTGATTCCCCTCGGATGTAGCGATATTCTTTGCATGAGCCTGCCGACGAGAACATGAAAGATTTGCCTTGAACATCTTCTTATTATCATGGAAGGGTTTGCCTATGCGCAAGGGCACACCTTTCTTCTCCATCAGGTAACCTAGAATCGACCATAACAATGGAAGCTACAAACTTTCCATCACCATCTTCACATTGTTAGTGATGGTAATTTTGACTGACCCGTTGGTACTGCTCCGCCCCCACCCGTAACCCACGATGGGACGGGGTGGTTCTGGGTATCATTCCGCCCGGGTACACACCGCCTATATTTTTAATATATTTAATATATATTTTGCATATATATTATATATTATAATATAAATTTTATCTTTAAATATTATATCTAACACTTATAACATGAAAATAATAATTCTTGTAAAGAATATTATATAGATATATTAAAAAAATATTTTATTCTTTTTTAACTTTGTCTATTTAAATTTATTTAATGTGGAGTAGAACAGTCGACCCGCCCGTCCGTGCCACGCAACAGTCGGCCCGACCCGCCCCATGCCACTTGGCGAATTGGCCCGACTCGCCCCATTGCCATCCCTACACATTGTGCACATTTTAGCATAATTTCTCAAAGATTAACTCACTCCAATTCACTGCTTCTATGTTAGGAAAATTTATGTTTAGATTTTGATGATACCATATAAAACTTAGATTAGGAAGTTGACACCCTATTTTCTATGTAATTTAACCCGTAATAGATAAATTTGAATAAGCCGAGTTGAGTCGATAAGTTGAAGATTACAAGAGTCGGATCAAGATCGAAGAGGAGACGTAGATGTGTGTCAGCTGTGTAAAGCCAAGTGAAGGTTCAGTCAAGTGACTAGAAAAGCTGCCTAAATCAGCTGACTGACAGCCAAGTCATTCAAATATGATTGGAATCAAATGACGAAAGGGTATGCAACACACAAGACTTAAAAAGAAAGTTTGAAAGAGATTCGTTGTCAACACAAGTCAATGTTTTGATGGAAATAGACTGTGTCAGTGCCCAAAGAATAAAGATGTTTTCTTTGAAAGAGTGCAAAAACAAGGAACCAATGAGATGTACCGAAAACTGCAGAGATGAAGTAAGAAGCGTTAGAGCATTAAATTCATGGTACGATCCAAATTAATCTTTTGCAAAGACAAGACAAGACAAGACAACAACCTATGAGTGTGATTTGAAATGTGTGTCAATCTCTTCAATGGACATAATTTCAAATCCACACTATAAAAGGCCGAGGAAGCAAGTGAGAGAAAGTTCTTGAGTTCATTACAAGCATACAAGCAATCAAGCTATAACCTGAAAATTCTCTCAAGCTTTGAAATATATCCTCAAGCCAAAATTTGAAGGAACTCAATCGAACACATTGATGAAGGAAAGATTACTTTACCGAGTTGAAGAGAAAACTCGTTTAAAGAACAAAGGGTCTACTCTCCAAAGTTGAAGGAGAAGTAGTAAGGTTCAAGTTCGAACCATATGCTTTAGACTCATTGGAGGATTGTGTGATCAAATCCAGGATTTTGAAGATGAAGTAGCAAGGCAATTTTTTTTGTGAAGAATTTGAGTCCCAAGAGCAATGTTGTGTGTGATCGAAGTGACTTAACTGTTGACTCGCTTTGTAAAGAATATCTTATTACCTAGTGGATTCCTCCAGGAGTTGGAGAAGAGTGGATTAGAGGAATTACCCCATCCTCGAACCACTATAAAAATTGCTGTCTATTATTTACTTACATCACACTTAATTCTTGCACTTATTTTATATCTTTGCTAAGTTATAATTGTTGAACTCAACCGATAATAATAATTCCTAAAACAAGAGTTGCAAAACAAGTTTAAAATAACAAAGGGTGAAAAGTCTTACATTTGAACAAAAATCAAATCAATGTTATTCTAAGTGTTAGTGAAAGCAAGTAAGTTATACTATCAACGACTTAGTCGAGTCTATTAACTTTGCTGAGTAAGCCAACCTAGCTGTCCCTCAAGGACTAAGCTGATTTGTGTAAAACTCTGAAAATAATTTAAAAGGACTAAATCAAAAAATTGGTAAGGTTTATTCAACCCCCCTTGTAAACCTTACTCATCACCCTGGGGGACTACAAGTGGTATCATAATAGTTGGTTCATTGAGTCTTCCACACCGGTTAGTTCTTGAACTAGATCTCACTATTTTCGAAAAAATCAACACTTGAGTTTGTTTTTTAAAGGTTTTATTTCAAAAGCAAAGTTATTATCATGGAGGCAAATCTAACTCGCATTCCAATGTTTACTGTAGAGGAGTTTGATGATTGTAAAATTCGGATGCAGGCTCACCTATTAGCCCTGCATGATGAAATGTGGCTAGCGATATAAGATGGGCCAATTCAAATTCTAAAGGTCAACATTGTTTGGAGAAGAGCACCTCCTGCTTTGAAGGAGCGAATCTTGCAAGCAGAGCCCATACCGCTTATGGTTGAAAAACCTCGTTGTGAATGGAGCAACAAAGATCGAAAGAGATACAATCTTAACAATGTTGCAAGGACATTCTTTATAAAACCTTGACACAACCATGTTTAATAAAGTCAAATCTTGCAAAACAAAGCCAAAAAATTGGGAAAAACTCACTTTGATTTGTGAAGGATCTCGATCAAATCAAAGAAAATAAATTAATCATGTTGCAGTACCAAAAATTTAAAAATTTTAAAATGACTGCAGTGAAGTAGGAATGATTCTAGACCAGTTGGATGCCATATTCACAAAAATCACCAATGAACCGTCGGCCTGCTGGGAAAAGAGTACACACAAAAGGAGATGTGTATGAAGATCCTAAGGTCTTTCCCACTCAGTGGGAAATGAAAGTCATGGACACGAGACACTCCATAGATCTCTCCAAAACATCCAACCATGAGTTATTTTCTAACCTCCAAGCATATGAGTTTGAGTTGAGAAGAAAAGAACAATAGGAGACAAGCTGTACCCAAGACAACCGCACTCATGGCCAGTGGAGGAAAGAAAGTCTGAATCTAAGGAGACCATAGACCAAGAGTAGATTGCCCAAATGGTTAAAAGGTTCAACAAGTTCTTTAACAAGACATATTAAAGGAACAAGGGTGAATCTTCAAGAAGACACTCAACACCCTCAAAAGCAAGGAGTATATACCACCCAAGAGAGTGAACATCAAAGAACCGAGTATCACGCAGAACCGATAATTAGAGGACTGATAGAGCTTACTTGCAGAGAGTCGAGAAACCGTGTTGGAACTACAGCAACTTGGACATTTTGCTATTGTCTCGTCCTTATCCACCAGATCAACAAGTACAAAAATAAAGAGGATAGAAAAGTCTTGAGGAAAGAAGACAAGAAAAGAAGAAAGCCATGATGGCCGCCGAGATCTCTTGAAACATCAAAGTGCAAGGAACCAAGTAAACTCGTTAGTAGTGAAGCGGACTACTCAAGTGACCCGAGAGGAAGAGGTTTTGATATGCCTCATAGCCAAAAAACAATATTCAAAAGATCATGAAGATGAGCTACACTCTAACTCATCTCATTTTGATTCTAGTGATAGTGATTGTGACACAAACACTTCATCACCCCTGATCTTTATGATTCAATTGGCAAGATGATGAAAGATTTTGAGCACATTAAAACCTCACACACTTTTAAATGAGGAAAATAGCTAGCTTAAATGCTAAAACTCACAACTGACCAAAGAGTTGAGTACTCTAAGTCACATAGCTGATGAGAACACTAAGCTGAAGGCTGAAATTACCCAGATCTAAGCAGATTTAGCTGCTATAGAAAAGAGGGAAAATGATCTCAAAAATGTGATTGCTTCATTCACTAAGGCATCCAAATCATTGGATGAACTTATAATGACACAAAAAGAAATTGGTGACAAGACAGACATTGGATTTAATTCCTTTGTGCATACCCAAGTACCAAGAGTGTTTATGAAAAAAGGATCCTCAAGCAATGGGGGAATCCAAAAATCCAAAGCACCATATGTTGCACCTACACCCACTCAAAAATACAATCACAACCATACTGGCCTTGGATATAAGGGAAAAGGCAAGAAGCCAATTGAGTATCTTGATAGACAACAAATCAAATTGAAGGGTCCATCAGGAGACTCCAAACAGGAAATACTCTGTAAAATCTAAACAGAGCTACCAAAAGCCTTGGAGATTTCAGCAAAGAAAGTCATATGATGAGAATGGTAGAAATTATTCAAGCCAAGCTGATTAGAACAATCAAACAAGATATCAACCAAGACCTATGAGGTACAAACCAAACGGCAAAGACCTCAACATCACCATAGGTCAGTCCCAAGCTAAAAGAGCTATAATCAGCACACATATGCACCCAGGCACAAAACCCAAAGTGCACAGAAATTCCACGATTACCCCAAGAAAGCAAACACTCAGACAAACACACACGCATATAGAAAAAAAGAGACAAACAGTATGATCCTAAAACCCCATAAGCAATTTGCTAATGTGCATTGTGATTATGGAACTGATAGGTGGCAACCTGTTAGAGTCAGATCATTTGGCTATAGGTTGGTTGGAATACCTTATTGCACTAACCCCTTAGGATCCAGACAATTATGGGTACCTAAAAACTAATTTCCTTGATTGCAGGTTCAGGGAACAACTGAGGGTCAAGGAACGTGGTAGATAGATAGTGGTTGTTCCAGACACATGACATGAAACAAGAAAAATCTGTCAAAATTCAAGGAAATCAAAGGTGCAAAAGTCATATTTGGAGAAATACAACTCGGGGGTAAATCAAAGGCACATGATCCATAAAGAAAAATTGATTGAAAATCACGGATGTTGCATATGTTGAAGGCCTCAACTTCAATCTTATGAGCATCAACCAACTATGTGACAAAAGCTACAATGTGGGATTCAACATGGGAGCTTGCCAACTCAAGGATGCTGAAACAAATGAAATTGTGCTACAAGGATCAAGGCAGAAGAACATGTATGTGGTGGATTGGTCAACTGCTACACTAAGCACATGTCTGCTAGCAAAGAGTACAACCGAATCAAGTTGGTTTTGGCATAAGAAGCTGAGTCACCTAAACTTTAAGACAATCAACAAGCTTGCAAGGAGTCATCTTGTGGAAGGATTGCCTGACTCAGTATACAAGAAAGAAAGCATTTGTGATGCGTGCCAGATGGGAAAGCAAATTAAATCATCCTTCAAGGACAAACCAAGTCCATCTTCAACCAGGATATTGTATCTATTGCATATAGACTTATTTTGTCCTATTGAACCAGCCTAATATTAGTGGAAAGAAATACACCCTAGTGGTGGTGGATGATTATTCAAGATATACACGAACTATTTTCATGTGTATGAAGAAGGAAACATTACAGAGATTTCCTCAACTCGATTAGAAGAGTCCAAAATTAGAAAAGTCAAATCATTATTAAGATACGGTCCGGACAGGGGAATTGAGTTTGCCAATGGGATTATAACTCAAGATTTGAAGAATCAAAAGGGGTCTACATTCCAAGGAGGATTTGAGAAAGGTTCAAGGTCAAACCAGTCTCAAGTCATTGGAGGGCTTCGTGATCAAATCCAAGAAGCTTGAGCAAGTGAGTTGTAGTAGCAAAGGCAATTTGCCCGTGAAGAAGCCGAGTCGGACGAGAAGCCGGTGTGTGACCAAGGCATCTCGCACTAAGTCCTAAAGGATCAAATCAACTATGTGATCAAGACTTGCATCCGGATTGATAACCACTTTGTACTCGATGAATACTTAGTGGATTCCTCCAGGAGTTGGAGAAGAGAGGATTAGAAGAATTACCCCATCTTGAACCTCTATAAAATTTATTGTGTCATTTACATTTCAAAGATTTACTTACGCACATTATTTAATATCTCACGATAATTTGCTATCCGATTGATATTTAACAAAGTGCTAAAACCAAATGTTAAAACAAACTTAAACCAAATTCAAGGGTGTTAAGTCTTCCGCTGAAAATCTTATCACAACCAAGTTAAGTATAAGACTAAGCAGCTGAGTTATTATATCAACAGCTCAGTCGAGTCTGTTAAGTGGCTAACTCTCTTTGGTTAACTAACTTAGTCATCCATCAAGGACATAATCTGTGAAATCAACTCGAACTTTTTTAAAAGGACTAAATCAAAAAGTTGGTAAGGTTTATTCAACCCCCTTCTAAACCTTACTTACACCCCTTGGGACCTACAAGTGGTATCGAGCGGTTGTTCATTGAGCCTTCCGCATCAGTTCTTGAACTAGATCTCCAATCTTTCAAAGAAGTTGTTAACACTTGTTCTTTCAAAAGCCATTTTTTTAAAACGGCAAAGTTATTATCATGGAAGCAAATTTGACACGCATTCCTATGTTTACCATTGAAGAATTTGATGATCGGAAAATACGTATGCGGGCTCATCTATCGCCTTTACATGATGAGATGTGGATAGTGATAGAGGATGGGCCATTGCAAATAATGGTGAACACATTTGCAAGGAGAGAGCCGCATTTGAAGAAGAGGAGGTTGCTCCTCCCGGACGACTATGGTTGAAAAGCCAAGAGCCGAGTGGACAAATGATGATAGAAAAAGATACATCCTTGACAATGTGGCCAAGGATATACTTTACAAGACTTTGGACAAAGCCATGTTCAACAAAGCCAAATCTTGCAAGACAACCAAAGAAATCGTGGGATAAATTAACACTAATTTGTGAAGGATCCGAGCAAATCGAGGAAAACAAATTATCTATTGTGGTCCAAAAATTTGAAAATTTTAAAATGCTTGCGGGTGAAACAATAGATCGTGAGAATGCTAGATTAACTGAAATAACGAATGAGCTCTCAACACTTGGGAAAGAATACACACGAAGGAGATGTGTATGAAGATACTAAGGAGCCTCCCGGTGAGTGGGAAATGAAGACTATGGCTCTAAGGCACTCGATGGACCTATCAAAAACATCCAATCATGAACTATTCTCGGACCTCAAAGCCTATGAGTTTGGTGAGAAGAAAAGATCAGAAGGAGATAGTTGTGCCCAAAACAAGCGCACTCGTAGTCGAGGAAAGGAAGAGAGCCGAGACCAAAGAAGTCATTGACCAGGAGGAGATTGCCTTGATGGTTAAAAGATTCAACAAGTTCTTCAACAAGAACTACAAAAGAAACAAAGGTGAATCCTCCGAGAAGACATTGGCTCCTCCAAGTCAAGGAAGATAGGCCACCAAAGAGAGCCGAGTATCAAAAAGTTGAGTATCAAAGAGTTGACAATCCAAGAAATGACAGAGTGATCAAAAAGTTGAAAACTTGTGTTGGAATTGTAGACAACCAGGACACTTTGCTATTATTTGTCCATATCCCGATCAATAAATACATGAATGAAGAAGAAAGAAAAGTCTTGAGAGAAAGAAGACAAGAAAAGAAAAAAGCAATGTTGGTGCTTTGAGGATCAGCCGATACAACAAGTCAAAAGAAGCGATACTCAGAGAGTAGTGAAGCCGACTACTCAAGTGACTCGAAGAAGAAGCCTTAACTGTCTAATGGCTAAAGAACAAGATCAACCCGACCAAGAAGATGAGGTACATTCTAACTCATCTCATTGATTCTAGTGATGGTGATTGTGACACACACACTTCATCACCCACTCGATCTTTATGATTTATTAGGCAAAATGATGAAAGATTTTGAGCACATTAAATCCTCACACTCACTATTAAATGAGGAAAACAGCCCACTCAAAGACCAAAACTCACACCGACTAAGGAGCCGAGCTCTCTAAGTCAAATAGCCGATGAGAACAAGGAGTCAAGGTCGCAAATGCTAAATTGACAGTGAGAAATAGTCGCTTATAGAAAAGAGAGAAAATGATCTCAAAAATGTGATTGATTCATTCACAAAGGCATCTAAATCATTCGATGACTTAATCATGAGCCAAAACGAATGTGGAGACAAGACAGCATATGATTCAATTCCTTTGTGCATGGTCAAACTCCCAAAGTGATCTTGGAAAAAGGATCTTGAAGTAATGAAGCATCTCAAAAATCCAAGACACCAAATGTTGCACACACATTCATTCCAAAGCACAATCACAACCAAACTGGCCTTGGCTATAAAGGAAAAGGAAAACAACTGATTGAGTATCTTTGAGAGGACAGACTAAGAAGAAATCCAAACAGAGTTCCTCGTAAAACTCCAAACAGGAAGATCAGTAAAAAGAAAAAGAGCTACCAAAAGCCCCTTAAGTTCTATAAAAGGAACAAATATGATGGGAATGGTAGAAACTACCCAAGGCGGTGATTAGAATAATGTGAAATATCAAAGCCAAAGACCTATGGAATACAAGCCTAAATGGCAAAGGCCTAAAACTCAAAGAAAGGCCATTCCAAAGGCAACAAAGCTATTATCAACACACATATGCCCCCAAGCACTACACTCGGAGATATCACAATTACCCAAATAAGGCAATTGCTAAAAGACACACACAGCATACACAGACAAAAGAGACAAAATTTGTATGAACCTAAAGCCCCCAAGCAATTTGCCAAAGTGAATTATGATTATGGCACGAGATAGATGGCAACCCCTTAGAGTCAAATCATTTGGCTATAGGTTGGTTGGATCATCTTACAAACACTAACCCCTCGGGACCAGGAAAGTATGGGTACCTAAAAACTAAATTCCTTGATTGGGTTCAAGGAACAACTTAGAGTGCAAAAGTCATATTTGGAGGAAATGAAGCTCGGTGGAAATAAGAGGCATTGGATCTATCAAGAAAAATGGATTAGAAATCACGGATGTTGCATATGTTGAAGGGCTCAATTTCAACTTACTAAGCATCAGTCAACTCGTGACAAGGGCTACAATGTTGGATTCCATATGGGAGTGTGCCAAATCAAAAGACATGAATCAAATGAAGTGGTGTTGCAAGGATCCGACAAAAGAACATATATGTGGTAGATTGGTCAACTACTACACCAAGCACTTGTGTATTAGCAAAAAAGAGTACCGAATCAAGTTGTTTGGCACAAGAAAGCTAAGTCACCTAAATTTCAAGACAATTAACAAACTTGCAAGGAGTAATATTGTAGAAGGACTTCCGGGTAAGTGACCTAAAGTGTTTGTGATGCATGACGGATGGGTAAGCAAATCAAATCATCATTCAAAGAAAAGTCAAGTCTATCTTCAACCAGGATATTGCGATTTGCATATGGATCTGTTTGGTCCGATTGAGCGGCCAAAGCATAAGTGGAAAGAAATACACTCTAGTAGTGGTGGATGATTATTCAAGATATACATGGACAATCTTTATGTGTAAAAAGAAGGAAACTTTGTAGAAGTTACCTTAGGCGATGAAAAAGGTTCAAAATGAGAAGAGTCAAACCATTATAAAGATAAGATCGATAGAGGAACCGAGTTTGTCAATGGAATAATAACTCAAGATCTTGTGTTGAAAATGGTATTGCTCACGAATTATCTCGCACCAAGGACTCCTGAGAATGGAGTAAGCGAGAAAGAAGGAACAAAACTCTCAAGGAAGTCGAAGAACCATGTTAGTCAATGGTTGGATTGCCAAAAAGATTTTTGGGTCAAGCCATCAATACCGCATGCTATAATCAAAATAGATGCATGATAAATAGGCAACCGACAAATACTCCCTATGAAATTTGGACGGGGAGAAAGCCAAACGTTGGGTACTTTAAAATATTTGGTTGTAAATGCTTGATCCACAACAATGGGAAGGATAATCTAAAGGCTTTTGATGCTAAAGTGATGAAGGTATCTTCTTGGGATACATAGAAAAAACAAAGCCTATAGAGTCTTTGAAAAAAAAGGACTATGGTGAAGAGTCTATTCATGTGGTTTTTGATGAACCTAATGTAAATGGAGAAGATCTTGAAGAGTTTAGTCGATAATTTGAATCACCCAATTGTGCGAGTAAGAGTCCCTATGTTGAAGTCAAGTCGAGCAATTAACCGAGATGAAGATGAGATAGCTGAATCTCAAAGACAGCTGGACAATCTGCAGCTAAGTGATGATGAGAGAGCTGCACAAGACAACAAAGCTGCAAGAAGACTGAACCCAGCTAACTTACTCCAACCTGATGTGAGATGGCTAAGAGACCATCCACCAGAGCTAGTCATTGGAAATATAAGAGATGGTGTAATAACCAGATCAAGAGCTCAACAAGAAGCAATGTTCACTTGTTTTATCTCTCAAATAGAGCCAAAAGATGTGTCTCAAGCATTGGATGACACACATTGGATTCAGGCCATGCAAGAAGAACTGAATCAGTTTGAAAGAAACAAAGTATTGGAATTGGTTCAAAGACCAACCCATCAAAATGTTATTGGCACAAAATGGGTGTTCAGAAACAAGATGAATGAAGACGGTTTTGTGGTAAGAAACAAAGCAAGATTGGTAGCCAAAGGGTATTGCCAAGAAGAAAGAATAGATTTTGATGAAACCTTTGCCCCTGTTGCAAGATTAGAAGCAATAAGGATGTTTCTTGCCTATCTTTGCACGCACACAAGAACTTCCGTATACCAAATGGATGTAAAAAGTGCATTCTTGAATGGATTATTGGAAGAAGAAGTCTATGTTGAACAACCTCCAGGATTTGAGAGAAGACTCCGGAGATAAGGTGTACAAGCTCAAGAAAGCTCTATATAGATTGAAACAGGCACCAAGAGCATGGTATGATACATTATCTTTCGACGAGATAATGGATTCACCAAAAGCAAAGTGGATAGAACACTCTTGAGAATTCAAGATGGAGAGAGTATCTTTGCTTGTTCAAATATATGTGGATGACATCATTTTTGGATCCACAAACAAAGAGTGTGTGATAAATTTCTCTGTTGGGAAACTTATTTTTAGATTTTGATGAATGCCATGTAAAACTTAGACTAGAAAGTTGGCACCCCATTTTCTTTGTAATTTGCATTGTAATAGATAGGGGTAATTCGATTGAGTTAAGTCACTATGCCTAAATATGCAAGAAGTCAACTAGAGACTAGAATGAAGACTCATTTGTGATGCTTGTTGAGTATGGCAAGGAAAGAAGACAGGGAACTCGACCGAGAATCATCGAGTGAGATGCGGTGTGTGAAGTGTCGTCAAGTCAACCCAAGATAGCCAAGTCTCAAGTTGAAGTGACGGATGAGTCATCCAATGATTGAAAGTGACTCGATGTCATCCGGGAAGTTAAAGAAGAATGATCAAGTCAAGACAAGCGAAAAGGATCCGTTGCGTACGTAAGTCAAGAAAGTTACTTAAACAAGTAATACTTCCATCTTGCCTTTCTTAAAGTGCTCAGTCCCGAAGCTTGCAAAAGGAATAAACCAATGGGAAGCACTACACCGTGTCGAACTCGAAAAGTGAAGGTTCATTCAATACGAGGAAATGTCAATTTCAAGGACTCGCAACAAGACAAGCCAACGACCACAAGTGTCTTTTGAAAATTAGCCTATCTCTTCAACGGGCGATTTTCAAAAGAACACTATAAAAGGCCGAGGAATCAATTTGAGAAGAGGTTACCTTGACTACCGCACTACGAACATTCAAGCTATCATTTGAGTTGTAACCTACAAAAATATTCTCAAGTCATTCAAGCTTAATTCTCAGGCGAACTACGAAGGAAATCAATCCAACACTTACCCGTGAAGGAAAGACGACTTCAATCAGTTGAAGAGGAAATATTTGAAGAATCAAAGGGTCTACATTCCACAGAGGATTGTAGATAGGTTCAAGGTCAAACCAGACTTTAAGTTCTTTGAGGGCTTCGTGATCAAATCCAAGAAACTTGAGCAAGTGAGTTTGTAGTAGCAAAAGCGGTTTGCCTGTGAAGAAGGCCCCGAGTCGGACGAGAAGCAGTTTGTGTGACCAAGGCATCTCTAGACCGAGTCCCAAAGGATCAAGTCATTTGTGTGATCAAGACTTGCATCCGGACTAATAACCACTTTGTACTCACGATCAATACTTAGTGGATTCCTCCGAGGAAGTTGGAGAAGAGATGATTAGAAGAATTACCCCATCTTCAAACCTCTATAAAATTTATTGTGTCATTTAAATTTCAAAGACTTCAATTCAGTGCATATTATCTTATATCTATTTGATAAATTTGCTATCCAATTGACATTTAACAGAGTGCTAAAACCAAGTGTTAAAACAAACTTAAACCAAATTCAAGGGTGTTAAGTCTTCCATTGAAAACATATCACAATCGAGTTAAGATTTAGACTAAGCGGTGAGTTATTCTATCAATAGCTCGAATCAGCTGATTTGAGTGGCTAACTCTGCTGGTTAACTAACTTGACTTAGCTGTGAAGAATTATCTCTGAACTATTTTAAGAAGGACTAAATCAAAAAGTTGGTAAGGTTTATTCAACCCCCCTTCTAAACCTTACACTCACACCCCTTGGGACCTACAAGTGGTATCAGAGCGGTTGGTTCATTGAGCCTTCCGCACTGGTTATTGAACTAGATCTCCAATCTTTCAAAGCTTGCTTTAGCACTTGATCTTTCAAAACTCTTGTATTCAGCAAAGTCACTATCATGGATGCAAATTTGACACGCATCCCTATGTTCACAATTGAGGAATTTGACGATTGGAAAATTTGTATGCAGGCTCATCTATCAGCATTACACGATGAAATATGGATAGTAATAGAAGATGGGCCACTACAAATTTTAAAAGTGAACATAGTCGCAAGAAGAGTCTGCTGGTGAAGGAGAAAGATGGATCTTTGCTCCCGGACGGCCTATGGTTGAAAAACCCGAGTGAATGGACAAATGACGATAGAAAAAGATACAACCTAGACAACGTGGCCAAGGACATTCTTTACAAGACTTTGGACAAAGCCATGTTCAACAAAGTCAAATCATGCAAGACGACCAAAGAAATCTGGGATAAGCCATCTTCTTGGGATACTCAGCTGAAAGTAAAGCCTATAGAGTGCTCAACAAGAGGACAATGGTATGAAGAGTCCATCCATGCGGTGTTTGATGAACCCAAGGTAAATGGAGAAGACATTGAAGAGTTAGCCGATAATTTGAATCACCAATTGTGCGAAGAGTCCTTATGTTGAAGCCGAAGTCGGAGTTGTAAACCCGGATGAAGATGATATAGTCAATCTCGAGACAATCGGAAAACTTGCGGCTAATTGATGATGAGAGAGTCGATCAAAATAACACGATTGCAAGACGATGAATCCGCTAACTTACTCCAAACGATGTAAGATGGGGTGAGGACCATCCACCGGACCTAATCATTGGAGATGTAAGAGAATGTATAAGAACCAGATCCAAAGCTCAACAAGAAGCAATGTTCACTTGTTTTATCTCTCAAATAGAACCAAAAGATGTGTCACAAGCATTGGATGACAAACATTGGATTCAAGCCATGCAAGAAGAGTTGAATCAGTTTGAAAGGAACAAAGTGTGGAATTGGTTCAAAGACCAACCCATCAAAATGTTATTGGCACAAAATGGGTGTTCAGAAACAAGATGAATGAGGAAGGCTCTGTGGTAAGAAACAAAGCAAGGTTGGTAGCCAAAGGGTATTGCCAAGAAGAAGGGATAGATTTTCATGAAACATTTGCTCTGTGGCAAGACTAGAAGCCATAAGGATGTTTCTCGCCTATCTTGCACACAAGAACTTCATTTTATATCAAATGGATGTGAAGAGTGCATTCCTTAATGGATTGTTGGAAGAACAAGTATATGTTGAACAACCCTTAGGATTTGAGCAGAAGACTTTTGGAGATAAAGTGTACAAGCTCAAGAAAGCTCTATATGGATTGAAACAGGCACCAAGGGCATGGTATGATACATTATCACAATTCCGACCGAGAACGGATTCACAAAAGGCAAAGTAGATAGAACACTCTTGAGAATTCAAGATGGGAAGAGTATCGCTTGTTCAAATATATGTGGATGACATCATCTTTCGATCCACAAACAAAGAGCTATGTGATAAATTCTCAAATCTCACGCAAAGCAAATTTGAAATGAGCATGATGGGAGAGCGACATTCTTCCTAGGACTCCAAGTAAAAACAGGTTGAAGGATGGAACCTTCATAAGTCGGACAAAGTACACCGAGAGAATTAATGAAAATATTTGGTATGGAAGAGAAGTCTTATGTGAAAATACCAATGAATACATCGATCAAAATGGATATGGATGCGGATGGCAAGCCTATGGATCAAACAAGATACGGTGCACTTATTGGATCAACGCTCTATCTCACGGCAAGTAGGCGGACATCACCTTTGCACTAGATGTATGTGCAAGATTTCAATCTGCTCCAAAAGAAAACCACATATGCATGACCAAGAGAATATTGAGATATTTAAAGGGAAGCCAAGAAGTTGGCTTATGGTATCCAAAGGAAGGTGGATTCAAGCTAATTGGTTATTCATTCTGACTATCTTTGGATGTAGAATTGATAGGAAGAGTACTTGGTACATGTCAAATGTTTGGAAATAGGTGAATTTCCTGGTTTACAAGAAGCAAAATTCAATAGCCACATCCACAATGAAGAATACATAGCTGCGGGCATTTGTTGTGCCCAAGTCTTATGGATGAGACAATGGTGAGAGACTATGAAGTTGAAGAAAAGGAAATTCGATTATGTGTGACAACACAAGTGCAATTGCAATCACTCGAGAATCTTGTGTTGCATTCAAGAACAAAGCACATTGATGTCGATTATCATTTCATAAGAGACCATGTTGAAAAGAAGGACATCACCTTAGAATACATCTCAACCGATAAGCGAGTTAGGTGATATATTCACAAAACCATTATGTGAATCAAGATTTGAAGAACTCAAGCATGAATTAGGGTTAATTGAGCTGAGTTAACACTCGAGAAGACTCAAGGAAAAGAGATGGAACATGAAAAGATGGAAAAAGAGCGGAGCTCTTGAAACGACTAAGTGAATCACCATATCGGAAAGTTATTTTGCACCAAGTTAGGCGACGGTTGAGTACCTATGTGAAAAAGAGAGAAGAGTTGAATCGGCTAAGAAGCAAGGTGAGTCATTTATGAGCAAGTGACAAAACACAATCGTTTCTACTAAGCGGGAATGTTTTTAAGAATGATGTCAGCATACTTATGATGTGTACAGTCAAAAGCTGCATACCAAGCTTATGATTGGATATAAATGCTGCTGCATTAAATGCAAGAAATTAAATGTTAATCCACGTGCAAAATCGAGCCGTTGATCTTGATCAAATTTCAAAAACAAAAAACCGTCCGCACGTCCTTTCATAACCCATACATATACCATTTCGTCCGTTTTTCTCTCACTTTACACAAACTGTTCATCTCTCTCAAAAGCAAAGAAAGAAATTTCTCTCTCGCAAACCTATGATTTTTAAAGCACATTTTCGAGTTTCGTTCGGTAAATCATCAAGAAATGGCATCTACTTACGATTTTGTCAAGTTGGGAAAACAAATCCACACTGGTTCTACCGTGGATTTTGAAGGAATGATCAAACAGGGGTTGAAAAAACCCTTGTGAAGAAAATAGTGAGAAAGTGGAGAAGTGCGGGGTGAAACCCTTTCCCACAATGGAGTTTCAAATGAGACCTACGAGAAGGAGGTCGCACGATTCTATGTGAACGTTGAAGTTCACGACGAGGGTATCAAGTCCTCTGTTCACGGGAAAGAATTCACAATCCAAGGATTTGGCGAACAACATTTGCTACCGGCGGAAGGAGTGCAGAGATCTATGAAGCCGATGTAAACCTGGCCGCATGGAAGGAAGTGGCAAAACTCGATTGTCTTTGCGAAGATTGTATACACAACCGATAAGAAGTCTCTTTGAAGGAAGATTACCATAAAACTGTTGGACATTGTTGCTAAGTGCGTAGACATCAAATTTGGAAGCTTTAATGTTGTCCAAAACCAAGCCGATCGATGGCTGCGATCATGGAGAGAAGAAGGTAAATTGAAATTTGAGTTTGTATACGGTGACTCTGCCAAAATATTGGGAATAAGTCCTTCGGGCCGGGAGATGGATCGTTCGGAGGATCTTTAGGGTATGGCCAGTGATTGGCGGTTGATGGAGGTGAAAGGTGTTCTCTCCCGGCATGGAAAGGCGTTCCATGTTAACAAAAAGATGTTCCGCTCAAATCTCTCCGGAGCACGAGAGGAGAGCTTATGCCAAGAGAGCGGACACAAGTAAGGGGAGTCAGTGACCACTGAAGAAACAACTGTCTCCTCCCCTCTCAAGAAGAAATTTGCCCTATGGTGCAAAAAAGAGCACTTTGCCCCTGCGGCAGCGAAGAAAAAGAAAACCGCACCTGCCCCTCGCAGTCGAGTCACCTGCCCTGCTGGCCCGCAATGGAGAAGGAACCATTAATCCCTTCTCTAGTGATTAAGAAGAAGAGGATTGTCACAACAAGGAAGCGGTGCCTCGAAGACAATGAACGCATTTACCGGCGAACCAGGAGGAAGTGGAACCGAGATATTCCTCCGGTGAAAACCAAAAGAAGAAGAAGAATCTTCAAGCGCTCGAGCTTGAGAAAATAGTGAGTCCGCCACTCGGCTAAGTAGATTGTCGAGGCAGTGGAGAAGTAGAGTCTCCGGAAATTGTAGATAAAGCTTGACCAAATCTCTTGAGGCCGATTCGCGAGAGGCAAGTTGAAGAACCAGTTGAAGCAGAACAAGCGAGGAACAAAAGTAGTCGAGGCAATGAGAATCCCCTGATTGACAGGATTGTGTCTCCACATGTCCCCGATCTTTCTTGAAAGAGTTGAGCATCGAGTATATTGCCTTCTATTCCCGAAAAGGAAGGGTATGAGGAGATGATGATGAGAACGATGATGATGTAATTATGTACTCTCCTTTGTATCCGGACACCCAAAATCGCCTGCGAGAATGGAGAAAGTGGAAGTTGAGTCACTCAAAGTGCGGTTTGAACACCCGAGTTTATTGAGGAGGAAGAGGAACTCTTGAGGTTCCTTGAAGTTGATACTGATCTGCAAACAGATACACAACAAGTTGTCACTAACGAGGCTCGAGACGGTTGAGACCTGTCTCGGTGAAAGTGCCAAGCGCTCTGAAGGCCAATGACACTGCTTGAATCGTGAGGCACAAGATGAATCGCCCGGAGTTAACACTGGCAATGAAAGTGCAATCCATGGAGTTGAGACTCCGGTGGATGCCACCTCGAAGACCCTAAGACAGTTGAGTTTGTCGAAGGGATTGTCCAAGGCCTCGCTGCGATTGAGATTGCGGGAGGTAGTGAAAGGCCAACGGGAGGATGAGACTTCCGGGGTAAAGAGGCATAAGCACTGAGAACATTCCTCCTACTATCATCGATGCATCTAAGAAGGAGATAAGTGCCCTTCACGATTCCCAAGACAATCCTAATGTAACATTTGGGATCGAAGGTGAAGATGAAGTCCGAGTCATCCTCCATTGCAAATCCAAAAGATTCAAGGCGAGGATGTTCTCCCAAGCACGAGTAAGTCGATCTTAAAGATACTCGCCAAACTTTCAATTTCGATGATGAGCCACCTCTCCAAATCTCATCATCTTTCTATGACGCCACCGATACGGCCGGGACCAGAAAACTCACAGAAAACACCAGTGAGACCGACGAAGGTGTTGGAGACAATCGAGGCTCGGCCAGTGGGTCAATACCACAACAGACCCTAGTGAATCACGATCAAGCGTGCGGAGCTCCCAAAGGCTGCAGCAGAATCGACTCAACCACACACATCACGGCCATGAGTCACAGTTGAACAAACGTTACCTTTCAAACTAGAGATGCACGATCTTGATGAAGAATCAACTAGAGATCAACAATGTTTCCATAGACTGATCCAGTCATTCCCACAGATACCCTTGTCCCAACAGATTTTAACTTTGATGCTACTTGCCGCCTTGGTGAGACAGAGTGTGAGTGAGGTTCAAGAAGTCTTCAAGGTAATATTTGTGGAGATAGAGAAGATGGAAAGGCACCAGGCCTCATTGGATATGCGGCCGAATAACAGAGATGCTAATCTTACGGCCGATCTGCGTAGAATCATAGTCAGGATCTGGGAATGGTGGCAACAACAGCAAACAATGCGTGTGGAACAAGTTCGATACTTTAAGGCATTGTACAACAAAATGCTGATCTGGAGCGCTGATAACGCTGATATGAAGAGAAGAATGCAAGAAAACATTGATAGAATGCATGAATCTCATACCATGGAAATGGGGCTAGCTGCGCGAATTTCATCGAAAAAGAACCTGCGCGTGGAAGAAAACATGAATGCAAAATTCAGCCTTCTTATGGCTGAAATGAAGTTGGTAACAGCCGAATCGAAAGCCACCCGCTCAGAATTTCGAGCAACATACTCCTTGTGAGAATCCAGGCAAAATTCGTTATCGGCCGTCTAGATTTCATGCTTTGGCATGTTTCAGGGGTTCCTCTCTCCTTTGATGATGCCAAAAAGGGGGAAGAGGAATACCTAAAGACGTTGAAAGAATCCACAAAGAAGAAGAAGGACGCAATCAAAGGCAAAGACAATCAAGAAACGAGAGAGAAGAGAAAAGAAGGAAAATCTGTTTGTGGGGAAGGTTCGAAAGACATAACTTTAATGGTTGCTAGAACCCCTCAACAAGGACTTGTCACTGGTGACATCATCACAAACTTCGGTGACTCTGCCGCTCTAACACTCTTTGTGCCCATGGTGAAAAGAGAAAAATTGTAGAAGCGAGAGATGAAGGAGGTCGAAAGAAAAATGGATGCCCGTGCAATGGACATATTGAAACAATACGGAGGCATTCGCGGAGAAGAGACGCCGATGCCATTTCGGATGTTGGAACCGAGCCTAGATCGGTCGATGAATTCAAAACGCTCAAATCAAAGGATACTTGAAGGCATGTCCATAGCCCAAGCACGGGAATTGTATTGGGAAAAAGGCATCAAGCTATGCGAAGAAGGCGACGAGCGGCGAGACTATTGGCACTCCACTCGGCCACTCAGTAGGAAGAAGAAGGCCCCAAAGTACAATACACACCCGAGGTAGAGGAAGAAGCGATGGAGGAAGAGGTTTGAGACCTAGACCTCTACCCAAAAATATAGAATATATAGATCCGGGAAAGAAAGGAGGGATCTATTGGGTCGGGTATGATGAAGTAGCCAACACGGGGAAGTGGCAAGGAAGAATCGACTATGTCAAGAGGATCGAAGAAGAAAATAAAAGACAAACTCAATTTGTGGGAAGAGAGACAAGAAAGAAAAAGAAAAGATGAAGTCGCGAGAAGAGCTTATGAGAAAAAAAAGCGGTGAAGATGAGAAGAAGAGAAAAAGGTCGAGAAGAAGAAAGAGTGATGAAGAAAGAAGGAGGTAGCAAAGGAGATGAAGTGTTGTTGTCCACCCTTCATGTAATTTACTATTGTAAATACATAAGCATGTAAGTCTTACGTACATTGAATAAGAAATCAGTAATTTATCTATTTTGCGTAGACATAGATGTTTGCTCGATACACTTTGTAAACAGTACATGTAAAGGACAAGAATGTTATGATCAATAAAAAGATTGATTCTATGCATACATTTCTCATTCGCACTATCGTATGTATCCTTGATATTTACATTTTGTATGTATGCTTTATGTTTGGCATCATCAAAAGGGGGAAATTGTTGGGAAATTTATTGTTTAGATTTTGATGAATGCCATGTAAAACTTAGACTAGAAAGTTGGCACCCCATTTTCTTTGTAATTTGCATTATAATAGATAGGGCTGCATTTGGTGAGTCAAGTCGGCTATGCCTGGATATGCAAGAAGTCATTTGGAGTCTAAAATGAAGACTCATTGTGAAAGAGCCTGAGTATGGCAAGAAGGAGAAGTCAAGAACTCAAGCTGAAGGAGTATCACTGGATACACTGTGTGAAGTGTCAGTCAAGTCAACTCAAGATAGCCAAGTCTCAAGTTGAAGTGACAGGATGAGTCATGCAATGATTAGGAGCGACTCGAAGTCATCTCAGGGAAGTTAAGGAACGTAGTTAAGTCAAGACAATGAAGAGAGTCCCGTTGCCGAAGTCAAGAAAGTTACTTAAATAAGTAATACTTCCATGCTGCGGTATTCTAAAGTGCTCGATCCCGAAGCGTGCAAAAGGAATAAACCAATGGGAAGATCGCACCTATGTCGAACTCACGAAAACATGAAGGCTCATTCAATACGAGGAAATGTCAATTTCAAGGACTGCAACAAGACAAGTCAACGACCACAAGTGTCTTTTGAAAATTAGACTATCTCTTCAAGGCGATTTTCAAAAGAACACTATAAAAGGCTGAGGAATCAATTTGAGAAGAGGTTACCATGACTACTGCACTACGAAAATTCAAGCTTCATTTGAGTTGTAACCTACAAAAATATTCTCAAGTCATTCAAGCTTAATCCTCAGGCCAAAACTTGAAAGAAATCAATCCAACACTTACCTGTGAAAGAAAGACGACTTCAATCGAGTTGAAGAGGAAATATTTGAAGAATCAAAGGGCCTACATTCCACAGAGGATTGTAGAAAGGTTCAAGGTCGAACCAGCTTTAAGTTCTTGGAGGGTTTCGTGATCAAATCCAAGAAACTTGAGCAAGTGAGCTGTAGTAGCAAGCAGTGCCCCTGAAGAAGGCTGAGTCGGATGAGAATCCAGTTTGTGTGACCAAGGCATCTCGGACCGAGTCCCAAAGGATCAAGTTAGGTTGTGTGATCAAGACTTGCATCCTGGACTAATAACCACTTTGTACTCGATCAATACTTAGTGGATTCCTCCAGGACTTGGAGAAGAGAGGATTAGAAGAATTACCCCATCTTGAACCTCTATAAAATTTATTGTGTCATTTAAATTTCAAAGCACTTCAATATTGCATATTATCTTATCTTATATCTCATTTGATAAATTTGCTATCCAATTGACATTTATGAGTGCTAAAACCAAGTATTAAAACAAACTTAAACCAAATTCAAGGGTGTTAAGTCTTCCATGAAAACATATCACGGTCGAGTTAAGCTTTAGACTAAGCGGTGAGTTATTCTATCAACAGCTCGGTCGAGTCTGTTGAGTGGCTAACTCTATTTGGTTAACTAACTTAGTGTCCATCAAGGACTTATTTGTGAAGAATTAACTCGAACTAATTTAAAAAGGACTAAATCGAAAAGGCTGGTAAGGTTTATTCAACCCCCTCCTTCTAAACCTTACACTCACACCCTCAGGACCTACATTCTCAAACCTCATGCAAGGCAAATTTGAGATGAGCATGATGGGAGAGTGACATTCTTTCTAGGACTTCAAGTTAAACATCGATGGATGGGACCTTCATAAGTCAAACAATGTATACCAAAGATTTAATGAAGAAATCTGGTATGGAAGAAAAAGTCTTCTATGAAAAAACCAATGAATACATCAGTCAAGATGGATATGGATGCGAGATGGCAAGCCTTTGGATCAAACTAGATACGAGAACACTTATTGGATCAACTGCTCTATCTCTGACAAAGTAGGCTAGACATCACCTTTCTTTGTAGGTGTATGTGCAAGATTTCAATCTGCACCAAAAGAAAGCCATATATGCAATGACTAAGAGAATTCTAAGATATTTGAAGGGATGCGGGGAAGTCGGCTTATGGTATCCAAAGGAAGGAGGATTCAAGCTTATTGGTTACTCAGTCGACTATCTTTGGATGTAGAGTGGACGGGGAAGAGCACTTCAGGCACATGTCAAATGCTTGGAAAGCAGTTGGTTTTACGGTTTTAGCAAGCAAAACTCAATAGCCACATCCACAAAATTGGTCGAGTACATAGCTGCGGCGGTAATGTTGTGCCAAGTCTTATGGATGAGACAACGGTGAGAGATTATGATGTTGAAGAAAAAGAGATTCCAATTATGTGTGATAACACAAGTGTTATTGCAATCACTCAAAATCTTGTGTTGCACTCAAGAACAAAGAACATTGATGTCGAGATATCATTTTATAAGAGATCATGTTGAAAAGAAGGACATCACCTTGGAATATATCTCAAGCGATAAACGGTTGGTGACATATTCACAAAGCCATTATGTGAATCAAGATTTGAAGAACTCAAGCATGAGCTAGGGTTAATTGGTGAGTTAACACTCAAAAGATTCAAGGAGAAGAAATGAAACGAGAAAAGATGAAAATAGAGCTAAGTTAAGTAACTCGGCTAAGTAAATCGGCCGTATCGGAAAATCATTTGCATCGAGTTAGGTAAAGTGAGTACCTATGTGAAAAGAGAGAAGAAGAATTGAATCGGCTAAGGAGTGAGTGAGTCATTTATGAGCTAAGTGACAAAACGCGGTCGTTTTAATAAGCGGGAATGTTTTAAGGATAGCGTCAGTAGCAATAATGACAGAATCTGATCAAAAGTTGCGACCAAGCCTATGATTGGATATAAATGTTGCCGCATTAAATGCTAGCAATTAAATGTTAATCGGCGTGCTAAATCGGCCGTTGATCTCGATCAAATTTCAAAAACCATATGCTCGTCCTTTCATAACCCACATATATACCCTTTAAATGCATCTGTTTCTCTCTCACTTTACACAAACCATTTCATCTCTCTCAAAAGCAAAAAAGCAACTTTTCTCTCAAAACCTTATCAATCCTCAAAGCAAGTTTCTCAAAAATCGTTCGGTAAAAATCAAATGGCAACTACTTATGATTTCACTAAGTTGGGAAAACAAATCCACACGAGGCTCTCTTTGTGGATTTTGAAGGATGATCAAACGGTCCGATGAAACCCTTGTAAAGAAGATAGGCGAGAAAGTGGAAGTCCAGTGAAACCCTTTCTCACTATGGAGTTTGATGACTTATGTTGAAGAAGTCGCTTCGATTTTATGTGAATCTTTGAAGTTCACGAGCGAGGCATCAATTCGTCTGCATTCACGGAAAGAAGTTTACGATCGATCTTTGAGGATCTAGCGGAGCATTGTTTCTTTGTCGTCGGAAGAGTGCGGAGATATTGGAGGCCGATGTAAACTTAGCTTTGCATGGAAGAAGTGGCCAAACTGATTATCTTCTGCGAAGGTTGTCTACTGGCCCGACAAGAAGCTTTGAAGGAAGATTACCACAAGTTCTTTGGATATTGTTGCCAAGTGTGTAGACATCAAATTTTGAAGCTTTAATCATCTGTCCAAAACTAAGCGATCGTGATGGTTTGCGATCATGGAGAGAAGAAAGTAAACAGGTTGAGTTTGTATCTGGACCCAGACTCTGCCAAAATGTTGAAATAAGTCTTTCAAGGAAGATGGGTCGTTCGGAGGATCCTTGGGATATGGCCTTGTTATTGGCGGTGATGGAGGTGAAGGGAGTTCCACTCCAACATGGAAAGCGTTCCATGTCAACAAGAAAATGTTCGATCAAATCTTTAGGAACTCGAAGAGAACTTATGCCAAGAGGCGGATACAAGTGAGGGGAATCGGTGACCACGAGGAAACAAGTTGTCTCCCCTCCCAAGAAGAAAGGCTGCCCCTGCGGTGGAAAAGAAAAGATTATTGCGCCGTGATGAAAAAGAAAACAACTACACCTGCCCCTTTTCTGGTAAGTCACCCTGCCCTGTGCAGGTGAGAAGGAACCTCGGTAGTTAAATAAAAAGAGGTGACAAGTCAATAAAGCCGACTCTCGAGAAAAAGAAAGTAGCACAGACCCCGCCACCCAGGACTACGAGGAAAGCGTATCCGAACTAGAAATTCCTCACGGTGAGGACCAAAAGAAGACTCTTCAAGCGTTGAGCTTGAGAAAACGCTGCGTCGCCACTCGGTGAACGGATCATTTGGAACAAGCGGAGAAGTAGAGTCTCAGAGATCATTGATGAAACGCTTGAAGTCTCTTGAGGCCGATCAGCGAGAGGTAAGTTGAAGACCAGTTTGTGGATAGAACAACAAGAGCATGTAACATTTGAGACAACTAAGTCTCTAGTAGGTCAATTTGTTTCTCGCCCGCGACAAATGATGATGAGGGTGAAGAGTAGCAAGCTCTGCTACGCCTCCCATTCCGAGGCGGAAGGACAACACGAAGATGATGATGATGATGATGTGATCATCTTTGTCTCCACCATATCCGGACATCCAAAATCGTCTGCGTGAATGGAGGAAGCGGAAGTCGAGTCGATCAAGGAACGATTCAAAGACTGAATTTATTGAAGAAGAAGAAGAAGCGATGAATTTCCTCGGGTTGAACACGTGGTTCAAGCATTGGATGAAGAGAACAACATCGATATATTGAACATCTTCAAGGACAAGGAGAAGGAAAGGTTTGGCGAGAAGAGGCCGACTCGTGAGAAGGCCAACATCTGTCCCTTCACTGGAACTATCGAGCATACTCATCCCCACCTCGATGTTCTCTCCGGAAGTGATGAAGATTTGGACCTGCCGGGCCGCAATGAGAACAATTGGAAATGCGGCAAGCCATGCGGGAATCGAGTGATGCATGAGCACCGGCTAATGGAAGGACTGGAGAGTCTTCCAAATCACGGTGAAATTGACCTATGGGGGTGGTGCGTGATTGCGAATCGTTGTTCTGCTGCGACCACTTCTTCAGCTCACTCGAGGAAGGTTCTAAGGAAATGGCGATGGCGGGAACTTGGGGACCCATGTCGAGCCAACCCCTATTGAAGGTGTCTTACCACCGCCCAACGGTCGAACACTCAAAGGGAATAGCCAGGAGTTTGGAGAAAAGTGACCCCAATCCAAGTCACTCGGTAAACTCCCTCCTTTGCGGCTAGGTCGGAGGTTGCTTGAGACAACTCCACCATGAATCTTGGAGGCGAAGTGGAGAAGGAAAAAGAAAACGAAACACGCAAGTTGTTGAAGAAG
The DNA here is from genome assembly GCA_016081115.2 of Rehmannia glutinosa. Taxonomy (NCBI): domain Eukaryota; kingdom Viridiplantae; phylum Streptophyta; class Magnoliopsida; order Lamiales; family Orobanchaceae; genus Rehmannia; species Rehmannia glutinosa. Next base: position 137,389 of record JABTTQ020000041.1, read on the forward strand.
CTCGGAGTTGAGACTTGTCTCATTTGAAGAAGTGCCAAGCTCTCTAGCCCGAGAGACGGCTGGCGATCGAGGCGAGGCACATGATGGATCTACGCCACGGGAATTAACACTCACGGGCAATGAAAGTACAATCCATGGAGTTGAGGCTCCTGTGGATGCCACCGTCGAAGACCTCAAGGCGGTACCGAAGTCTGTCGAAGGGAATGTCTAAGGCCTTGCTGATTGAGGCTGCGGGAGGAGTCGAAGGCCTATGGGAGGTTGAGACTTCCCGAGGTAAAGAGGCGAAGCACGGAGAACATCCCTCCGTTATCATCAATGCATCCGAGAAGGAGATAAGTGCCCTTCACGATTCCCAAGATAACCCGATGTAACGTTTACGGGATCCGAAGGTGAAGATAAAGTGAGTTATCTCTTGTTGCAAGTCAAACGACTCGGTGAGGATGTTCTTCCCAAAGGAGTAAGCTAGAATTCAAGGCGCTCGTTAAAAGTTCAATTTTGATGATGAGCCACCCCTACAAGTCTTATCATCGTCCAATAACACTCCGTCGGCCGAGGACGGACAACTCATATGGAAAAACCGGTGACACCGATGAAGGCTGTTGAGACAGTGAGGCTCGGCCAGTGGTCCATACCACAAAAGACTACTGGTGAATCACAATCAGCTCGCGAGGCTCCCAAAGCTACGTGAGAATCGACTCAACCGGGCACATCACGACCACAAGTCACGAGTTGAACATATTCTCTATGTCCGTGATGATGTGTTTAAACAAACGTTCCCTTTCAAACTAGAGTGCACCGATCTTGATGAAGAATCAACTAGAGATCAACAACGTTTCCATAGACACGATCGATCATTCCCACAGATACCATCGTCCAAAGAGATTTTGACTTTGATGCTACTTGGCCGCCACGGTGAGACAAGAGGTGGCGGTGAGGTTCGAGAAGTCTTCAAGGCAATATTTGTGGAGATAGAGAAGATGGAAAGGCACCAGGCCTCATTGGATATGCGGCGAATAACGAGATGCTAATCTTACGGCCGTCTGCGTGGAATCATAGTCAGGATCTGGGAATGGTGGCAACAATAGCAAACAATGCGTGTGGAAAAAGTTCGATACTTTAAGGCATTGTACAACAAAATGCTGATTTGGGCGCGATAACGCTGATATGAAGAGAAGAATGCAAGAAAACATTGATAGAATGCATGAATCTCATACCACGAAAATGGAGCGCTGCGCGAATTTCATCGAAAAAGAACTGCGCGTAGAGGAGAATATGAATGGAAAATTCAGCCTTCTCATGGCTGAAATGAAGTTAGTGACACCGAATCGAAAGCCACCCGCTCAGAATTTTAAGAAAGCATACTCCGCAATGAGAATCCAGCGAGAACTCGGCTATCGGCCGTCTAGATTTCATGCTTGTTGGCATGTTTCGGGTTCGTCTCTCCTTTGATGATGCCAAAAAGGGGAAGAGGAATACCTAAAGACGTTGAAAGGATCCACATCCGAGAAGAAGAAGGCGCCTTGTTGTGAAGGAGAAAACGGTGAAGAAGCGAGAAAAGAAAGAAAAGGAAAATCGATTGAGGGGGAAGGTTGAAAAGACATGACTTTAATGGTTGCTAGAAACCCTCAACAAGGACTTATCACTGGTGACATCATAAGCAAACTCCCGGTGACTCTGCTTTGCTCCAATACTCTGTTGTGCCCATGCGAGAAGAGGAAAATAGTAGAAGCGAGGGATGAAGGAGGTTGAAGGAAAAATGGATGCCCGTGTGATGGACATATTGAAACAATATGGAGGTATTCAGCGAGGAAGAGACACGATGCCATTTGAGACATTGGGAACCGAGCTAGATCGGTTGATAAATTCAAAATGCTCGAATCCGAAGGATACTTGAAGGCATGTCCATAGCCCAAGCCTGGGACTTGTATTGTGCCTGAAAAGGGCTGTGCGAAGAAAGGCGACAGTGCCAGAGACTCTAGCTTGATCACTCTGCTGGTCACTCTCTTGGAAAGAAGAAGGCCCAAAGACAATACACACCCGAGAGGAAGAGGTAGAAGCGATGGAGGAAGAGGTTTGGAACTAGACCTCTACCCAAAAATATCGAATATATAGATCCGGGGGAAAGAAAGGAGGATCTATTGGGTATGTGAAGTAGCCAACGGGGAAGTGGCAAAGAAGAATGCGACTATGTCAAGAGGATCGAAGAACAAAATAAAAGACAAACTCGAGTTGTGGGAAGAGAGACAAGAAAGAGGAAAAGAAAAGATGAAGTTTGCCAGGAAGAGCTTATGAGAAAAAAGAAAAGCGGTGAAGAAGAGAAGAAGAGAAAACGTCGAGAAAAGGACGGAGCGATGAAGAAAGAAGAAGAGTCGTGAAGGAGATGAAGTGTCGTTGTCCACCCCTTCATGTAATTTACTATTGTAAATACATAAGTATGTAAGTCTTCAGACATTATATAAGAAATCGTAATTTCTCTATTTTTGCGTAGACATAAATGTTTGCTCGATACACTTTGTAAAAGGTATGTGTAAAGGACAAGAATGTTATGATCAATAAGCAGATTGATTCTACGCATACATTCTCTATTCTTTGCACTATCTATATGTATCTTTGATATTTACATTGTGTATGTGTGTTTTAAGTTTTGCCATCATCAAAAAGGGGAAATTGTTGGGAAATTTATTGTTTAGATTTTGATGAATGCCATGTAAAACTTAGACTAGAAAGTTGGCACCCCATTTTCTTTGTAATTTGCATTATAATAGATAGGGCTGCATGTCTAGTGAGTCAAGTCGGCTATGCTGGATATGCAAGAAGTCAATGGAGGCTAAAATGAAGACTCATTTGTGAAAGAGTTGAGTATGGCAAGAAGGAGAAGTCAAGAACTCAATCGAAGGAGTATCATTTGGATACGGTGTGTGAAGTGTCGATCAAGTCAACTCAAGATAGCCAAGTGTCAAGTTGAAGTGACGGATGAGTCGTGCAATGATTAGGAGCGACTCGAAGTCATCTGGGAAGTTAAGGAAGCTGCTTGATTAAGTCAAGACAATCAAGAGAGTCCGTTACCGAGTCAAGTCGAAAGTTACTTAAATAAGTAATACTTCCATCTTTGTAGTATTCTAAAGTGCTCGATCCAGGAAGCGTGCAAAAGGAATAAACCAATGGGATTTTTTGCACTGTGTCGGCTCTAAAAATTTGAAGGTTTAATTAATACGAGGTAATGCCAATCTCAAGGAATTTGCAATAAGACAAGCCAACGACCACTAGTGTCTTTTGAAAATCAGCCCTATCTCTTCAACGGGCAAATTTTCAAAAAAGCACTATAAAAGGTGAGAATCAATTTGAGAAAAGGTTACAGAACCATGAACACTCAAGCAATTATTCAAGTGTAACCTACAAAAATATTCTCAAGTTATTCAAGCCAATCCTCAAGCCTAAACTTGAAGGAAATCAATCCAACACCAAGTTGTGAAGGAAAGACAACTTCAAGCTGGCTGAAGAGGAAACTTTTGAAGAATCAAAGGGGTCTACATTCAAGGATGAATGTAGAAATGTTCAAAGTCGAACCAGTCTCATGTCATTGGAGGGCTTCGTGATCAAATCCAAGAAGCTTGAGCAAGTGAGTAGTAGCAAAGCGTTGCCCACTGTGAAGAAAGAAGTGAGTCGGACGAGAAGCTTGACTATGTGACCAAGGCATCTCGGCCCGAGTCTAAAGGATCAAGTCATTTTGTGTGATCAAGACTTGCATACGGGTGATAACCACTTTGTATTTCGATCAATACTTAGTGGATTCCTCCGGGGAGTTGGAGAAGAGAGGATTAGAAGAATTACCCCATCTTGAACCTCTATAAAATTTATTGTGTCATTTACATTGCAGCATTTACTTTTTGCACATTATTTAATATCTGCGATAATTTGCTATCCGATTGATATTTAAAAAAGTGCTCAAACTAAGTGTCAAACCAAACTTAAACCAAATTCAAGGGTGTTAAGTCTTTTTGAAAATCTTATCACGGCCAAGTTAAGTATAAGATTAAGCGATTGAGTTATTATATCAATAGCTCGATCAGTCATTAAGTGGCTAACTATGGCGGTTAACTAACTTAGTTGTCCATCAAGGACATATTTGTGAAATCCACTCGAACCTTTTTTAAAAGGACTAAATCGAAAAGTTGGTAACGTTTATTCAACCCCCCTTCTAAATCTTACTTACACCCCTTGGGACCTACACTACGGGCGCCACAACACCCAGCGTCCATGTTTGCAACGCTGGGCGGATCGATGTGTTGGGCGCCGCAACGCCCATCTTGGTCGCCGCATGATGCCGGGGCGAATTTTCGTTGCTACCTACCCTCTTTCTTGGATTTTTGTGGGGCTATAAATAGGGACATTGGGCGTGAATTTAGAATCTTGGACCCTTTGGAAGCCTACATTTCAGCTACAAGACAAGGAAAAAGGCTTGAAATATCTTGGGAAAGGCATGGAGAAGAAGATTGAAGGCTTCTATCATCTAGAAATAGAGAAGATCCCTCAACTCTTGTTCTTATTTCGTTGCTTTCAGCATATCTTGTAAGGTGTATTGTTGTATTCTTATGGATTCATTTTCTTCAATCATGAGCTAAACTTTATAATTCTAGAGGGATGATGTAATCTATGTTTGAATTTATGTTTTGAGATAGTGGTTTGTCAATCTAGATTTCTTAATTTATTTGTGCTATTTGGATCTATTGTTTCTAAATTACTTGATCAATAATTTAGATTGTTTGGTGTATTTGATTTGACACTTGAGAGAGGTAATTGAATACATGACCTTGAAATAGCATAACCTAGGATTTCATAGAATTGAGAGATTTGTGAATCCTTTGAAGTCATTTATTAAGATTCATAGTTTTTATTGAGATTTCAATTGGTGATTTTTATAGAGATATTAATTTCCCAATTGTGATCTAAAATCATTTTGGCACTCGAGAGAGAAATGATTATTGTAGAAATCTTGACTTATAAATTGGTAATTGATGATTGATAAACCATATTGATAACATAAAGGATAACTAGATTCATCATACATCTAGAATTCATTTGATCATTTGGATAATCTCATTTTTATTTGTGTATTGTTTTCTAAACTATTATTGTTATTCTAGTATAATCAACTCCATGAACTATTGAATTTCTAAATAAAGTTGGACTATTACTTAGTAGTTTTACTATGAATTAGATTGGTTCTTGTTACAATAGGGTTATTGCCATTTTTGTGTTTTCTTGTTGATGCAAAGAAACAAAAGTGCTAATTTAATCTTATTTGATCCAGAAATTGAAAGAACACTTCGAAAGATTAGAGCCGCACGAAGAATCCAATTCACAATATGAAAATTATCTTCGGGCATTAAAGCGCCTACCTATTATGGCACCTCCGGGAGAGGGCCATTCGGGATTAGTTTCAACCTACCACAAATCAAAATTATTCGGGCATTGTTCGCCAACTTATCAATGCGAATAATTTTGAATTGAAACCGAACCTTATAAAAATGGTGCAACAAAATCAGTTTGGGGAAAGTGCCGTAGATGACCCGGATGCTCATTTGGCTATATTTCTTGAGATATGCGACACTATCAAAATGAATGGGGTTCCCGATGAAGCTATTCGGTTGAGGTTATTTACATTTTCACTTCGTGATAAAGCTAGACAATGGCTTCAAACTTTTCCCTTGAAGTATCACTAGTTGGGATGATCTTTCGAAAAGTTTATGGCAAAATTCTTTCCCCCTAGCAAGACACTTCAACTGAAGAGTGAAATCGCTCAATTTCAGTAGATTGATTTTGAACCACTCTATGAAGCTTGGGAGATATTCAAGGAATTATTGAGGAGGTGTCCATAGCACGGGTATGTAGATTGCGAGAAAGTTCGTATTTTTACCTTGGTATGAATGGTCATTCGAGAACTATTATTGAGGAGGTACATTGATGGCTAAAACTCCAAGTGAAGCTATGCTTTTGCTACAAGAAATGGGCCAATAGTTACCAATGGCCTTCTAAGAGATCCACACAAAGAAAAGTCATCGGTGTTCTTGAATTTGAAACTATGTCCGCATTGGCTTCTCAAATTTCCGCCTTGTCAAAGAAAATTGCCACTCTAAATTGGGGTGGAAAATAATAAACAGAGGCTGTCATGGAATTAAGTAAAGAGGTGGTGAATCCGTACGAGCAAGCCAATTATGTGAACTATCGGGTTTCAACAATAGAAGGAGTCAATTGCCAACACATTATCATACGGGACTTTGCAATCGGGAAAATTTATCATATAGCATTACGAGAAATGTGTTGCAACCACCCCAGGGATTTCAAACTCGAGGCAAATGCAGTAGGGTGGGAGAAAATAAGTCGTCCTTGGAAGAATTACTTGCCACATTTATTGTAGAAACCCGAGCCTGGATGACAAGAGTGATGCTAACATGGACAAGCTTGGCTCGAGAGTTACAACAATAGAAGCTCACATCAACTCCTTGGGGACACAATTAGGTCGATTAGCGACAATAGTGAATTCGTTGCAGCAGATAGGGAAATTTATGAGTGATACAGAGGTTAATCTGAGGGAGATTTGTAATGCTATTTATGTGAGAACGGAGGCAGAAATTCAGCTTGCACCGGAACAATCGCCCATTTATGTGAAATGAGTGGAATCAAGGAAATGAAGTTTGAGGAGTTTGAGGTGTTTGACGAGAGGAAAGTAGTGCAATAGTGCGAGAAAACTACCTCGAGAAAATGAAGGATCCAGGGAGTTTTAATATTCCATGTACTATTGTAGGAGTTTTCTTTGAAAGCCACTTTGTCATCTTGGTTCCAGTGTAAAACTTATCTCTCTTTACGAAGTTACAAGGCTTGAGCTTGGGGAGGTGAAACCTTCTAATATCACATTGCAATTTTACGATCGATCCATCATATATCCTTGGGGAATTATGGAAGACGTGCTAGTAAAAGTTGATAAATTTGTTTTCCCGTGGATTTTGTGGTGTTAGACATGAATGAGGACGAGAATATACCTATAATTTTTGGTCACCATTTCTAGCTACGTCAAGAGCATTGATTCACGTAGAAATGGGGGAGTTGACTCTGCAGGTGAATAAGGAAGAAGTCGTGTTCACCATTCTTCCAACTAAGAGACTTAAATTTGAATCAAATGATGGTTATCGGATGGATGGGCATAGGTGAAGATATTGGTGGTTGGGAAGTATCTTAGGGAAACGTGAGATAACTTTCCTATTGGAGATCCAACACGAGGACAAATCGACAAAATCTGGTCAAGATCGTAAACTTAGCGCTTCTTGGGAGGCAACCCAAGTGATTTTTCTTGTGTTTTCAGTTGCTTATTTTGTTTATTTTTCATTTTATTCGATTTTATTTTATTTGATTTTTAATTGCCAAAAACAAATGGCACTACATTTTCCACTTTGGTGCATTGTGTACGTACTTTAATTTTCGAGTTCTCACCCATAACCGAATTTCATGGCTCCATGAGTTTTGTTTTCTTGTCTACCTTGCAAGGTTACAAAGATGCGAAACCAAAGGAATCGGCCCGAGGTGAGCGGGACGAACAGGACCACACCTCGGAGGCATGCAACACCCACGAGCTTGTGCGCTAAGATGCATAGTGAGCTTATGCGGAATACCTCATGCACGTATTGGTACCACATAACTTTGATAAGGAGCTTTTACTCCTTGACTACCAGGAAAGTCTATTTCCCACCCCTCCATTTTCCCCCTCTATTGGGGACATTGTCATTTTAAGTTTGGGAGGGTATAGTCTGTTTTTTTATTCATCGAGTCGAGTCTTGAGTAAAGAAAAAAATAGTTGAGTTGTCGTTTGTAAAAGCGTGAAACTGCGCATAACTAAGTTAATTTGTTGAATATGAGTTGAGCGATCAAGAGAGCATGTGTTTGAATTGTGATCTATTCTTCTTTCCATTAATTCCATCTATGTGTTTAACTCAGTTGATTTATTTGAGGATGATTTATGCAATTGAGTATTTCTTGTATGATTCCACGGATTCTAGAACTTGTTTGATAACTAGTCGAGGAAAAATCTTAGGTGAAGTAACACTAAGGAAATGATTTAGGTCATGTTTGAGCAAGCTAGAGCCAAAAATGCCTACCTTTTTTATTATATACTCTCACTAGTGTCCCCTTTGAGCACTGTTAAACCCGTTCTTTGGCAACCAATCTTTTACCTTGAGCCTACATGTGAAAATCTTATTTACCCATCACTCATACACACAAAGTATAGAAGAATGTTGAATGTTGAGGAGGGTATGATAAGTAAGGCATATGTTATTTGCATGGAGTTGTCCGAGAAAAAGAAAATATGAAACCACATGTGTTAAAATATGCAAAAGAATAAGTTCGGGGTTTCGGAAAAAAATTAAAAACAATTACATTAAAACAAATCGAGGTTTGTTGAAATAAACATGTGCATGGATGTGCATGGTTGCTATGTTGAAATTCTGATCTTGGTTGCAGATTAGAGTTCATTTTCCTTTTCGATTAGTTAGTTTGTTACATTGCTTCTAGATGATTCGTTGTATTGTTCTTTGAGTATTCTTCTTTCATTCTCTTCTATAAATAGCGGCTTGTATCTAGTTCTCATTAATAATAAAATTAGAGTTTCCTCAATATGTTTTCTCTTTTGAGTTTCGTAACTATAGTTCATGAGCATAGGTGCAAATTTCTACATGGTATCTAGAGCTTTTGGTTTTGATCAACGCATTCAGCTGCATCATCTTCTGACGAGATCATCTTCATGGAGGTTCTAAATCAAGTTGCAGTCAAGGAGGAAGATCCGATGCAATTACACGAATCCGATCATCCGGTTTAATCTTGGTGACGAATCAGCTAAATGGCAACAACTACTTGCATTGGAAGCGAGCTATGATCATTGCGCTTGGATCTAAAACCAAGCTAGGCTTTGTCAATGGAAAGGTAGCTGTACCTAAAGTTGATACACCGGAGTATGATCAGTGGAAACGAGTAGATTTTATGGTGACAAGCTGGATCTTAAACTCAATTTCGAAGGAGATTGTGGATGGTTTTATATATGCTGATACTGCCAAAGATCTATGGGATGAATTGGCTCGGCCCGATTTGGCGGTCAATGGACCACGGTTTGTATCGATTGCAAAGAGAAATCAGCAACATTAGTCAGAGTAATTCCTCTGTTATGGTTTATTTCACCAAATTAAAGAGGTTATGGGATGAACATGGTAGTTTGGCGCCTACTCCTCCGTGTGTATGTGCAACACACAAGCAGATTGTTGAAAATGATACCAACACTAAGTTGTTACAATTTCTCATGGGGCTCAATGAGAGTTTTGATCAAGCTAGGAGCCAGATCTTAATGATGGATCCTTTGCCAGATGTTAACAAGGCCTATTCGATGATACTCCGGATTGAAAAATAGAGATCCGTTCAACAAACATTTCTGAAGGACTAGAAGGAAGCATGACTATGTTGGTAAACAATACCTCTACTATGAGAGCTAATAATGGAAATAGGATTGATAATAATGGAAGTTGGGCAACAAGGAAGAGGAAATATTACCAATAATTGGTCACAAGGAAGAGGCGAGAGGTTATCGAGACTAACTAAAGAGGAGAAGGCTAAGCTATCTTGTAATTGCAATGAGACATGGTCATTCTGAGAAAAGTGCTTCCATATTGTTGGATTTCCTGACTGGTTTTAAAATTCAAAGGATCAGCGGGCTAGGTTTACAGCCAATCTAGCAGAGGTGCATAATGGTGGAGATGCTCCAGACATCACACCAGCAAAAGGCTTGCAGCGGAGTGATATTGCCAATATAATTCAACAGGAAATGGCAAAATGTCTCTCAGCAATCAGGATGAATAATTGTGGTGAAGGTGAAGCTCAATTTGCTCATTTTGCTGGCTATACAGGTATCACAGGAGTTGAACATTTTTCTTTGAGTATTATGCCTGAAATAGGTGCTGGAACCTGGATCATTGACACAGGAGCTAGTAGACACATATGCACTAATTTCTCTTTGTTTTCTAACCTCAAACCTGTTTCAACGTCCATCACTATTTTCTTACCTGATGGTACCTCTAAATAGGTCACACACACTGGAGAAATCATCCTCTCTGAACATATTGTTCTTAAAAACGTCTTGTTTGTTCCATCATTCAAGTACAACCTATTGTCCATTTCCCAACTTACCAAGAGTTCTCACTGCAAATGTGTATTCTATTCTTCTCATTGTGTTGTGCAGGACCTGAAGACTGATCATATCTTGGGGATTGAAAAGGCAATTGGCAATCTCTATATACTTCACACTCAGCAAACTAGTATCTCTCCTTCTCTCCTTGTAGTTCGCTTCATCTTCACTTATGCTGCAATAATGTGCTTGCTACTTGGCACACTAGATTAGGTCATGCCTTTTATGGTGTTCTTGAGCATGTACCTTTTCTCAAAACACATTGTAATAAAACAGCTGAAGCACTTGTTAAACAATGTGATGTATGTCATGTTTCTAAACAACACAGAATTCATTTTCCTTCTAGCAACACTATATCTGCTGGTGTTTTTGAGCTTGTTCATGTTGATGTTTGGGGGCCATTTCATTTTGGGAGTCTTTTCTGCAACACTCCATATTTTCTCACCTTAGTTGATGACTATAGCAGAGTTACTTGGACTTTCTTGTTCACTCATAAGAGTCAAGTTCCTTCTATACTTTAGAAATTCATTCACATGATCCATACTCGGTTTGAAGTGCCAATCAAGGTCATTAGAGCCCTGACAATGGCACAAAATTCACTAATCATATGTGTCGGGAGTTGTTTGAAAAACATGGCATTCTTCATCACAAAAGTTGTGCCTACACTCCACAACAAAATGGAGTGGTTGAAAGAAAACATAGGCCCCTATTGGATACAAACTAGAGCTCTCTTTGTTTCAATCCAAGCTCCTCTTGATATCTAGCCTTTTTTTCTCTTCTCTCACGCTACATATCTCATCAATAGAACTCCCAATTCTGTCCTTCACTGGAGATCACCTTATGAAACACTCTTCCATAAACAGCCAAATTACAATATTCTCAAGCCTTTTGGGTGCCTTTGCTTTGCTACAAATATTTTCCCTCACAAAAATAAGTTTGAACCAGGGCTCACAAATGCATCTTTGTGGGGTATAAACTTGGCAAGAAGGGGTACAAACTATACAATCCTACTACCCAAATGCATCTTGATTTCTAGCCTTTTTCTCTTCTCATTGCTACATATCTCATCAATAGAACTCCCTTTTTGTCCTTCTTTGGAGATCACCTTATGAAACACTCTTCCATAAACATCCAAATTACAATCTTCTCAAGCCTTTACTTTGCTTTGCTACAAATATTTTCCCTCACAAAAATAAGTTTGAACCCAGGGCTCACAAATGCATCTTTGTGGGGTATAAACTTGGCAAGAAGGGGTACAAACTATACAATCCTACTACCAACAAGTTCATTGTTACCAGAGAAGCCTTTTTCATTGAAAGCGAGTTTCCCTCTCTTCCTAAAGTGGATAATTCTTCTCCTTTACCTCATATAACAGTCTCCCATAATCCATCTTCCTCCAGTCCTTCTCTTGATCTAAACATTCTTATTGCTCTTATAAAAGGGCACATAAATCCTCATCCTCTGCTAAGTTTCTTTGATTATGTTGTATATAGTGCTGTTCTTTGAATTGCCTCAACAATCCCATGATATGTCTTATTCGGGGCCCTCTTTAAAGACACTATGCCATCCCTACTTTTCCTTTTCATATCTCACCCAACTTGTCATCTTCTTATGTGTCTTTTCTAGCAAATGTGTCATCAATACAGGAACCTACCACCTATACTCAAGCATGTGGGGATCCTCATTGGGAGGAGGCTATGAAGAAAGAATTGGATTCCCTTGAGAAAAATCACACACAGGATCTCACTAGCCTCCCGAAGGTAAGAAAGCTATTGGTTGTAAGTGGGTCTATAAGGTGAAAATGAATCTTAATGGGATTTGTTGAGAGGTATAAGGCTAGATTGGTGGCAAAGGGGTATCATCAAGTCCATGGTGTTGATTATATGGATAGTTTCTCTCTGTTGCCAAACTAATCACGAGTGAGGTTGATTATTGCTATTGCAATTTGCTAGAAAATGGAAATTGCATCAGCTAGACATCAATAATGCATTCCTTCATGGGTATCTTGATGGAACTATCTATATGACACCACTGCTTGGTTATACTAAAGCTAAGCCAGGTGAAGTTTGTTTGTTGAGAAGAAGCTTGTATGGGCTCAAGCAAGCATCCAGGCAATGGAAAAGCGAGTTTTGTGGAAAGCTATTAGCTTATGGTTTCACTCGAGTCCATGCATGATCATTGCTTATTTACCAAACACACGAGACTCCTCTTCTCTGTTTCTCCTAGTGTACGTTGATGATGTTTTAGTGGTGGTACTAATTCAAGAGATATCCGACTTCTCAAGCAATATCTTGACAAGCTATTTACCATTAAAGATTTAGGTGAGGCTAAATATTTTCTTGGGCTTGAGTTGGCGGGTCGGTGATGGGATTTACTTGAACCGGAGAAAATATATCCTTGACATCATCAAGGATGCTAGTCTTTTGGGATGTAAAACTTGTTCATGACTGTTCATGACTCGATTCACCTCTTGATCACCCCGACAAGTATAGAAGACTTGTGGGGAGATTGTTGTATCGAATCTTACAAGGCACGATATCACTTTTTGTGTGCAACAACTCAGCCAATTTGTCAACTCTCCTTGTACCGCACATTGGATGCAGACTCTTCATCTTCTCGGATATCTCAAAGGATGCCCTTCTAAAGGTTTCTTCTATCGCTCATAATTCCCTGCTCCTTGATAGCCTATAGTGATGCGGTAAGTGCATGCCTTGACACTAGGAAATCCATCACAGGATTTTGCATTTTTCTTGGTAATAGCTTGATTTCTTGGAAGGCCAAGAAGCGAATCTTGTCTCCAAATCCTCGGTTGAAGTTGAGTATAGGGCCCTCGGTTCTACAATGTGTGAAATTCAGTGGATCACTTATGTGGCTCGGGACCTTCACTTGCGAGATACCTACTCCTATTCCCCTCCTATGTGATAGCCAGTGCCGCCTTTACACATCGTGACCAATCCTGTGTTTCACGAAAGAACTAAGCATATTGACATATATTACCACATTGTTCGCAATCGGTTTAAAAGTGGTCTCATTCAACCTCTCAAAGTACCATCTTCTTCTCGGTTAGTGATCTTTTTACTAAGGCTCTTGGTATTGGTGTGTTTCTTCATTTGGTGTCCAAGTTAGGCATGGTTGATCTTCATCATGGTCCAACTTGAGGGGGGATGTTGAAATATACATGTGCATGGATGTGCATGGTTGCTATGTTGGAAATATACATGTGCATGGATGTGCATGGTTGCTTCTGATCTCCGTGATTAGAGTTCATTTTCCTTTTCGATTAGTTAGTTTGTTACATTGCTTCTAGATGATTCATTTGTATTCGTTCTTGAGTACTTCTTTCATTCTCTTCTATAAATAGCGAGTTGTATCTAGTTCTCATTAATGAATAAAATCAGAGTTTCCTCAATATGTTTTCTCTTTTGAGTTTGTAGCTATAGTTCATGAGCATAGGTGCAGATTTCTACAAGGCTCATAAAGGGAGAATAATCGAGAATTCAACAAAAATGAAGGTAGCTATTTTGTTTGGCAGTTGGTGATTTGAAGTGATAATTGTGTGTTTGGGTGAGTTGAGCCACTTAATCCTATATTTTCCTACCTTACCCTAAACCCACATTAAAGCCTTGAAAGTCCTATTGATCCTTGTGTTACATTAGCCTAATTAATGGAGATTAGTGTGAATGACAAGCTTATGGAATCCGGTAAATTATTTCTTGATAATTAGAAGTGGATCATTTTGATAACACTTGATTGCGTGAATCTATTTGAATAATGTAAACGAAATTGGTATGAACATTCAACAAATTTGATCACAATGTCAAAACATATGCTTGATTGATAGTGAAATGAGTAATGAGACAAATGATATTGGTTGTGAAGTTTTGCGGTTTGTTTGTATTTTGTGTCTTGTATATTTAATTTTAAAGTTGTAATTGCTTGAGGACAAGCAATATTCTAAGTTTGGGGGTATTTGTTCACTTGGTTTTATACCATTGATTTGGGCTCCTAGACTTGAGTTTTGTGTTGTTTTTGAGTATTTTGAGTCATTTTTGTTATATCTCATATGTTAGGCATTAATTCCAATTGCTTGAGTCATTTGAGTTCAATTATATTGAGTTTATAGTCATATTAATGAATCATGTATCAAAATAAGTATGAACGATTAAGCAACGAGAGACTGATTTGAAGAAACGTCCAAATGCGTCTGAAATTTCCATCACTGGCAGGGTTTCGTTATTTGGCCATAACTCTCTCTACAAAATTGATAGTGAGCTGTTTTAAGTGGATATGGAAAGCTAAGAGATAGGGCTACAACTTTGTCGAAGGACACAAATGCAAATTCGGGACATTTCTTGGGCGCTAAAACCGGGCGGGCGCTGTAGCGCCCGACACCTAGCGCTGTAGCGCCTTGTATAGAGCATGTCGTGCCAAAATTGAAGTTGGGCACTGCAGCGCCCAACACCCGGCGCTGCAGTGTCTGGGTGAATTTTTCTATGGCGCCGCTTGGCGCTACAGGCGGATCGATGTCTTTGGTCGCCGCTTGAGTGCCCGGGCGAAATTTTCTATGCTACCTACCCTCTTTCTTGGATTTTTGTGGGGCTATAAATAGGGACATTGGGGCGTGAATTTAGAATCTTGGACCCTTTGGAAGCCTACATTTCAGCTACAAGACAAGGAAGAAGGCTTGGAAAATCTTGGAAAAGGCTTGGAGAAGAAGATTGAAGGCTTCATCATCTAGAAATAGAGAAGATCCATCAATTCTTGTTCTTATTTTGTTGCTTTCATCATATCTTGTAAGATGTATTGTTGTATTCCTATGGATTCATTTTCTTCAGTCATGAGCTCAACTTTATAATTATAGAGGGATGATGTAGTCTATGTTTGAATTTATGTTTTGAAATAGTGGTTTGTCAATCTAGATTTCTCAATTTATTTGTCTTTATTTGGATCTATTGCTTCTAAATTACTTGATCAATAATTTAGATTTTTTGTTGTATTTGATTTGACACTTGAGAGAGGTAATTGAATACATGACCTTGAAATAGCATAACCTAGGATTTCATAGAATTGAGAGATTTATGAATCATTTGAAGTCATTTATTAAGATTCATAGTTTTTATTGAGATTTCAATTGGTGATTTTTATAGAGATATTGATTTCTCAATCGTGATCTAAAATCATTTAGCACTCGAGAGATGAAATGATTATTGTAGAAATCTTGATTTATAAATTGGTAATTGATGATTGATAAACCATATTGATAACATAAAGGATAACTAGATTCATCACACCACTATAATTCATTTGATCATTTGGATAATCTCATTTTATTTGTTATTGTTTTCTAAACTATTATTGTTATTCTAGTATAATCAACTCCATCAACTATTGAATTTCTAAATAAAGTTGGACTATTATATTATAATACTTAGAAATAATTCAATAATTATTCCCTGTGGATACGACAACCTTACTTTCACTATATTAAAACTTGACACCGTAGATTTGCGGTTAGAAAAAACTCTAACAATGCATGTGTATGTGTTTTTGCAATTGCTTTCTTGGGGTAGTTGTGGTATTTCGAGTGTAGTGCTTGGGTGCGTATGTGTCTTTGATAAAAGCTCTTTTGCCTTTGGATTGACCTTTCTTTGAGGTTTAGGTCTTTGCCATTTTGTCTTATATTCCATAGGTCTTTCCTGATGTTTCACATTATTCCAATCAGCATAGTTTGGATAGTTTCTACCATTCCCATCATATGTATTTCTCAGATGAAATTTCTTGGGTTTTTGGTAGCTCTGTTTGCTTTTCACATAGTATTTTCTATTTCGAGTTTGCTGAGGAACTCGGCTGAATTTCTTCTCAGTTGTCCTTTCAGCATACTCAACTGATTGTGTTCCTTTTCCTTTATATCCAAGACTAGTATGATTGTGAATGTGCTTTGGAATAGATGTGTGTGTAACATTTGGTGTTTTGGGTTTTGGGATGCTTCATTACTTGAAGATCCTTTTTCCAAAATCACTGTTGGGGTTAGACTATGCACAAAGGAATTAAATTCTATGTCTATCTTGTCTTCACATTCCTTTTGACTCATAATAAGTTCATCCAATGATTTGGGCAACAAACTCATAGTTTTTAAGATCTTTTCCAAGTTCTATAGGAATAAGGCTATGATGCCTCTTGGCAAATTTTAACAAGATCAAGAAGATGAGATTCTCTAACTCATCTCATTCGATTCAAGTGATAGTGAGTGATACACACACTTCATCACCAACTGTGATCTTTATGATTCATTAGGCAAAATGATGAAATATTTTGAGCACATAAAATCCTCACAACCATTCTAAATAAAGCCTAATAAAAGCAAAACTCTGTTGGTGACAAAAAAGTGTGTGTATCACAGTCACATATCACGTGAATCGAATGAGAATAGTTAAGTCAATCTCATCTTCTTAAAATCAAGATCATTGTAGAGTTAGCCGCTATAGAAAATAGGGAAAAAGATCTTAAAAATGTGATTGCCTCATTTACAAAAGCATGCACTTGGCGACTCGCAGATCTCGGCGACCAACATGGCTTTGAAGGGTGTTGAATGTCTTCTGGAGGTTTCACCTTTATTCCTTTTATAGTTCTTATTGAAGAATTTGTTGAATCTTTTAACCATCAGGGCAATCTCCTCCTAGTCTATGGCTTCTTTTGGCTCAGCTCTTTTCCCTTCACTGTCCATCAATGCGTTGTCTTGGGCACAGATTGTTTCCTCTTGCTCTTTCTTTCTCACCTCAAACTCATAAGCTTTGAGGTCCGAGAATAGCTCATGGTTAGATGTTCTTGAGAGGTCCATTGAATGTCTCACGGCTATGACTTTCATTTCCCATTCAGCTAGGAGGCTTCTTAAGATCTTCATAAACATTTCTTTCTCGTGTGTATTCTTTCCCAAGAGTTGAAAGCTCATTTGAAATCTCGAAGTAAACGGCTCCCAATCGATCCGAGTTTCACTCGCAAGCATTGTGAAATTTTCAAATTTTTGACAAAGAATGAGATAATTTATTTTCCTTAATTTGTTACGATCCTTCACAAAATTAATGTCACTTATCCCAAATATCTCTTGCACATTTGCAAGATTTGACTTTGTTGAACATGACTTTGTCCAACGCGTCTTGTAAAGAATATCCTTGGCCACATTGTCCAGGTTATATTTTTTTCTATCATCGTTTGTCCATTCAGTCCTTTGTTTTTCAACCATGGCTAGTAGTGCTTGCTTCAAACAACAACTTATTCTCCCTCTCTGCATTTTGCTCTTCTTCGCATGATTGTGTTGACTTTGAGTATTTGCGGTGGCCCATCCTCTATCACAAGCCACATTTCATCATCTAATGCGGATAGATGAGCTCGCATGCGTATTTTCCAATCATCAAATTCCTCAACAAGAAACATAGGAATGCGTATTAGACTTACTTCGTGATAATAATTTTGATTGAAAAAAATGAAAGACTTTGAAAAGATAGAAACCTAGTTCGGTAACTAGTGTGGAAGGCTCAATGAACCAACCACTCCGATACCACTTGTAGGTCTCAAGGGGTATGGTGTAAGGTTTAGAAGGGGGTTGAATAAACCTTACCAAATTTTCGATTTAGTCCTTTTAAAATGGTTCAATGAGTTGACTCAAATCAACTTTGTCCTTGGGAGACAACTAAGTTGGCTATTGGCTAACTTACCCACTCAATAGACTCAATAGAGCTATTGATAGTATAACTCCTACTTAAGCCAAATACTTAACTAGCCTGATTTGGTTTTTAACAAATGGAAGATTTAACACCCTTGATTAGTTTTAGCTTGTTTTTAACACTTGATATTTAGCACTTGGTTAATTATCAGTTGGATAGCAGATATAATACTAACAACATATATAAAGTAAATATGCAGGAAGGTAAATTTGCTTAAAGAAAAAAAAATAGATATTTTATAGAGGTTCAAAGATGGGGTAATTTTTATAATCCTCTCTTCTCAAACTCCTGGAGGAATCCACTATGTAACAGATCAGTTTACAAGTGGTTATCAGTCCGGAGACAGCCTTGATCACACAGCTAGCTTCTCTTGCGACCCAGCTTCTTCACAGGGCAGTTGTCATGCTACTTGACTCATTTCTCAAGTTCTTTGATTTGATCACGAAGCCCTCCAACAAACTTGATAATGGTTCAACCTTGAACCTGTCTACAATCCTAACTTGGAAAGTAGACCCATTTGCTTCTTCAAAAGTTTCCTCTTCAATTAGTTGAAGTTATCTCTCCTTCACAATTTGTGTTGGATCAAGTTTCTTCGAGTTTGAGGCTTGAGGAATTGCTTGAATTGCTATGAGAAAATTGCAGGTTAGTTGCTTGACTATTGCTTGTTCATCCGTGGTTCAGGTCACCCTTTCTCAATAGCTTCCTCAGTCTTTTATAGTGCACATTTGAAATTGTGTCCGTTGAAGAGATAGGTTGATTTCAAATGTCACTTTGTGGTTGTTGGCTTTTCTTGTCTTGATCTGCAACCTTGGTGATGTTGACATTTCCTCGTATTAATGGCATTTCAGCATTTGCAGGTGTCTGACACAAGGTGCAATATTTCTCATTGGTTCATTCCTTTTGCACATGCAGGAAAACCACTTTTAGACAGCAGCGAAGCATGACTTATTACTATATACGATAATATTCTTGACTTTATTCCAACGGATCTAAGTCGAGTTGTCTTCACTTGATGCTTTGCGCATTTACCAAGGTGACTTTAGTCCGCTCTAATCATTGGATTGACTCAGTTTGTCATTTCAACTTGTAGACTTGGTTTCTTGAGTTGACTTGACTAACACTTCTCACAATTGTTCCTCGGTGACTTACTTGGTCGAGTCATTGACTCCCTTCATGGCCTTACTCGGTGACACACAACAAAGTCTTTACTTAGTCCATGATTGACTTCTTGTAATATTTGACATAAGCGACTTAACTCGGCTCTTTTAGTCGTATCTATTACAATATAGATTATAAAGAAAATGGGTGCCAACTTCCTAGTTCAAGTTTACATGGTATCATCAAAATCTAACAAATAAATTTCCTAACAAGTAGTAAGGTTCAAGTTCAAACCGGAGGCTTTAGACTTGTTGGAGGGTTGTGTGATCAAATCTAGGAGTTTGAAGGAGTGAAGTAGCAAGCATTTGCTTTGTGAAGAAGATGAGTCCCGGGAGCGACTATTTGTGTGTTCGAAGCTTACTCGAATCTGTTGACCGCTATGTAACCAAGATCTTGTTACCTAGTGGATTCTTCCAGGAGTTGGAGAATAGTGGATTAGAGGAATTACCCCATCCTCGAACCACTATAGTTGCTTGTGTCTTATTTACTTACAACACACTTAATTCTTGCACTTATTTTATATTTTTGCTAAGTTATAATTGTTGAACTCAATCGATAAATACAATTGCTAAAGCAAGTGTTGCAAAATAAGTTTAAAATAACAAGGGTGAAAAGTCTTCCATTTGAATAAAAACCAAATCAAGCGATATTCTAAGTGTTGGTGAAAGCGGCTAAGTTATACTATCAACAACTCGATCAGTGTTGAGTGGGTAATTTTTCTTTGAGTAAGGCAACCAAGTTGTCCTCATAGACTAAGCTGATTTGTGTAACTCGAAAATAATTTTAAAGGAGTAAATCGAAAAATTGGTAAGTTTATTCAACCCCCTTCTAAACCTTACTCATCACCCTGGGACCTACATTCTCCTCCATAATGGTAGCCATAAGAATCAACTTGGCACAGGAAAGCTAATTGAAGGAGCCAAACTTCATGTCCACGTGCTTGGCTACCACATCCATCGACTTGTGATAGTCATCTTTGATCGCTTCTTTAATTTGAGTAGTTCTCGGTGACCGGCTTTGCTATGTGTTTGCATGCCTGAGCCAAATTTACTACCTTCTGGGTCAGCTCTTTCAGACCACTGGTGGGAAGGTGCAAGTATTCCGCCAAGTCAGCCGCAACCAATGTGAAGTCCTTTCTGTTCACAGAAGAATGGATTCAGTCATCGTGAACCAAAGCGTTCACATAAAACATAGCGACCTCTTCCTGAAATGTCTAGTCATCTCCAGAGTGAGAAATCTTTTCAGCCCTAATTTCTCGAGATGATTCTCTTATTTCTCAGCTAACTCCTTCTCAACAGTCTGCTTGATAAGACATTTGAAATCAACCAAAGATCCTGTATGGATCTTCTCAGCGAGTTTGGTGAAGTTAAGAGCAATTTTCTTTGGTGCCATTTCGAGTCTTGAAAGAGAAAATGAAGAACTAGGGTTTCGTCTTTTGCAAAGAGAGATTTCTGAAAGTTGAGTGCTTGAGAATGAAAGTGAAGAGAGAGAAAATGTCTCTGAGAATATAAATGACTTGAAGAGACGGTTTTAGAATTTCAAAGGTTTAAAACATGAACAACAGTTGTGACTAAAAGATTCAAACAACATTAATTTTGCCGCATTAAATGCGGTAACATTTATATCCAATCATGGGTAAACCGTCGCAACTTTTGACTGATAGCATTTAATGTTGTTGACGTTAAGCCTACAAATATTCCCGCTCGAGTGAAACTACCTCGTTTGTCACTTAACTCATAAATATTTCAGCTTTCTTCATTTATGACATGACTCTGCTTCTCTCTATTTGATAAATGGTTTTATCATGATTTTGATGATTTTGTTTTATACCAAAACAATGTTTTTAAAGGTTGTCCAAATACTCCTAAATGATTTAAAATTGTTTTAATATTTTTAGGAGTATTTCTTCAAGTTTATTTTCGACAAAATTGGACAACACATTTAATGATTTTGTGTCAATGGGTTTCTTACATTGAAACTATGTTTCTAAATGTTGTCCTAATAATCCCGATCGGTCTAAAATGTTTTACTATTTTTTGGAGTATTTCTTGAAGTTTATATCGGACAAAACTTTTGATGATTTTGTGTTAATGTGTTATTTCATCAAAACTATATTTCTAATGTTGTCCCAAAATACTCCCGATTGGTTTAAAATATTTTTACTAATTTTTCGGAGTATTTCTTGAGGTTTATTTTTGACAAAAATCGGACAACATTTTTATTTTGGAGTCGACCAGTCGACCAAAGCGGCGTGTACTGGGAATACATTTCACGAAAGCAGAACTCGCGAAACCTCAAAAATTGGTCAGGGTGACCGGTCCCTATAGGGGGCCACCGGTCGCACCCAAGGGAGACCGGTCGACCACCCCCTGGACCGGTCCCCCTAGTGTATTTTTGCTGCGATTTTTTCAAACTCTTATTTGTGCGCGACCGGTCGCCCTCAAGTTTGACAGCAAATTTCTGACCGTTTGACAGCAGACAACATTTCCTTAAATCATGGAGTTGGTTTCTAACAGCTCTTTTCTTCAATTGTCTTGCAATTTTTTACAGAATTCAACTCCCCAAAAGGAGCCTATCATGTACAAGACATCTCCTATAAATAGAGGAAGATTTGAAGCACAACATACAAGAGAGAACAACACAACACAACAAGATATACTCAAGCAAACATTTGGTCTTCTATTGTCATTATTCTTGTTGTAATTTGTGTAGCTTATCACTTTCACATCCTTGAGGTCTAGGCTATTCTTGATTACACTTGCACTCAATTGTATAATTCATTATCGAGTTGTAATCTTGAATTTTTGGGTTATCATTCAACACAAGATATCCTTGTGAGTGTTCTTGTGGTAAGAACACACTTGGGTGATGTAGGTGTTAGGTGTAAGAAGATTGTGGTAATCTTCTTGTTGAGGTGTTGAAGAATTAGGTATTCTTCAAGGTTGAAGATTGTGGTAATCTTCACAAGGTGCCGTTGGAGATTGTGGTAATCTTCAAGAGAGATTGTGGTAATCTCAAAGGTGGTGTTGAAGAAGAGTGTGGTGCTCTTCAAGGTGTCGTTGTAAGTTGGTGTTGTATTAATTTTGTAATTAATAAAATCTTTTTTTTTTGAAATCCATCTCGGGATATCTTGGGTGGTAGAGGATTAGGCCCGAGGTGGGTTGAACCTCTATAAATCGACGTGTGTTGTTTACATTCCGCACCTTTATTATTGTCTTTGACCATTCGGTTTGAAAAAGAGGGCAAAATCGAAAAGATGGAGATAATCTATTCACCCCCTCTAGATTATCGTAGCTGCTTGGACTTATAAGTGGTATCGAGCCAAACTCTTTGGCAAGCTCGTTTCAAATCACGAGTGAAGAGAAATGATCGTCGACTACGAATGAAGCTCATCTTGCCAGCACCTCCACCACCAAGCCACCACTATTTGATTCCAAAAAGTATACATTTTGGAAAGAAATAATGGAATGTTATTTACAAGGTTGCGGGTTCGATATTTGGAACATCGTCATCAATGGAGAATCCATTACGATGAAAGACACACCACACACCTCCAAAGGCCTCAAAGAGCTAAATGATGAAGAGAAAAAATCCTCTCCTTAAATGGTAAAGCTCTCAATATTTTGTATTGTTCACTTACTAATTTGGAATATTAACATATTGTAGGAATTCGATCGGCACATGAAGTATGGCAAAAATTAGAGCCATCTATGGAGTATATGCAAATGAAAGGAGTCAAACAAAAGCATCTACTTCTCAAAGGGATACAAGGTCATATCTAAGGAACAAGCCTCTTACAACTTCCAACTATGAAGAAGTTGAACATTGTCTTATGGGCATCGAAGAAGATAACGAGGTATGTCTTAAACCTTCTACTTCCTATGATATTACTATACAAAATGATTATAGTGATTTGCAAAATGATTTTGATGATCTTCAAAATGAATTCCAAAGCTTTCTTGTTAAATACAAAAATTTGAAAAAGGATTTCAATGTTTTGAAAAATGATAAGAATGGTTTATTTACTTCCTATGAATCACTATCATGTGCTCACTCCACCACACTTGATAAGGTTAGAAACCTTGAAAAAGAAAATAGTACTCTTGTTGAGGAGATTAATTGTATGAAAAAGAATTTATCAAAATCCAACTTGAGTACCAATAAATTGCCCAATGTTGTGAATGTTAATGGTTGTGATAGTTTGAATAGTAAACTTGATCATGAGCCTAATATTGTCAAGCATATGAAAAAGAATCGAGTTCCTATGCATGTTAGTAATATTACTTGATTTTATTGTGGTAAGAAGGGTCATATGGTAAATACTTGTCGGGCTAAAAATAGCTCTAATTATTGTTGGAGACCTAAAAGTCTCAAGACTAATCCCAAAGGACCCAAGAACTTGAGGGTACCACAAAACAATGTTATATTAGGTACCGTGAAATAATAATCGAAGAAAATTCATACCGCCAAGAAAACATCAAATGAACATCTCATTTGATCAAAGAAGGATAAAACATTTTCAACATAGTCAATTTCCAAGAAGAGGATATAATCAAAAATGGGAAGAACACAATCCTTGAAATGGCAAAGACATCATCAACAAGATGATTTTCAAGAGAAAGACACTTTCAAAAATGGGAAGGCCATAATGCTTGGAAATGGAGCAATTGGAGAAACCATCATCAACATGAAGATTTTCAAAAGGGAAGATATCATCAACAATGGGAATGTCACAACCATGGAAATGGCAAAATTGGTAAACCGTATCTCCCTATTTAAATATGCATTTTATCTTTCTATGCATGTTTTTATTTGTGTCTAAATTGCAAAATGAGTTTTAATAATTTTAAAAATTAAGGTCTTCAATATATATATTTGTGGTTTTAAATTTTTTTTGAAAAGAAGACATTGCATGATGTTTTTAAAACTCTTGAGTATTTGCTTAAACTAAATTGTTTTATAATCTCTTATGGGTTTTATGGCAAGAGCTTACTTATGATATCTTTTATTATTTTTAGCCTACACTTGTATCATGTTCGTTTTGTGCTATACTTGTTTAAGATATGTGTAGGATATATTTTTCCTCATCCTCTTCAAGAGATTATATGAACTATCGAGGTACGCTCATTATTGTTATTCATATCATAGACTCGATACATGTTGTGTCATATGCCTATGTGCTTATTTTATACAAGTGCCATTAAGAGGATGTTTTGATTTTTGAGAAGGCATTATTTGACATAGCTTGTTTTATCCAAGATTTATAAAGGATTATATTTTGTTATGCATTTTATTACACATATAAATGTCATTATTCTTGGATGCTTATTTCAAAGCTCTTGATTCTTGTAAATGAGGTTTCAACTATGTGCTCTCGTATTTTCATATTTCAAAAGAGACCTTATATAGCTTTCTATAAGCTTTTTTGAACTTACATGGTGTAGTATATTCTTGATGATTTTCTTTAAACATAGTATGTGTTACTTGCAATAGTGTCTCTATCATTCGATATTACTATGCTCTTGTGCAAGATTCTTTGTTGAGATTTTGAGAAATGTTTGGCATTTGAACAAGTTTGATGACCAAGGCAAGGTTAGTAACTCAATGGTATGTCAAGTATAATATATTGATTTTGATGAAATATTTGCACTCTTAGCACATTTAGAAATTATTTGCACTTTACTTGTCCATTCTTGTTTTGAGAAAATTTCAAGCTTTACCAAATGGATGTTAAATCCAATTTTCTAAATGGTTTTATTCAAATAGAAGTCTATCGGAGATTAAAAAAATTTAATTTGTATAAAAAGGGCCTTGTACGGTTGTTACAAGTACCCCATATATGGTTTGATAGACTTAGATATTTTTGCAAAATAATTTACAAAAGGTAGAGTTGATACTACACTTCTTGCTTTGAAAAAATGGCAAGGTTGTTTAACTTGTGCAAATTTATGTTGATAATATTTTTGGTGCTACTAATGAATATTTGTGCAATATATTTTTCCAAGTCAATGCAAGGTGAACCTAAGATGATCATGATGAGGGAAGCTCAAATTTGATCATTGGAATTCAAGTTCAACAATGCCAAGAAGGTGATTATATTCCACACTCAAGAGAAGAAGTGAGGCATTGAAGAAGAAAGAACCATTTCAACCTATATGGCCGCAAATGTGAAAATTGACAAAGGTTGAGGTAGGCATGTTGATTGACAAACAAATTCGAGGTATGTTCATTCACTTTTATTACTCCCATAGACTCGACATTCCATATGCCTTACGTCTATATGCTCGACTTCAAAAACTATCCCAACGAATCTCATTAAAGTGCCGTTAAAAGAAATTTTCAAATATTTGGAAGGCAATTTTTCTTATGACTTGTTGAATCAAAAGTCTTAAAACGTTATTATTTTTCGGGATAACAAGTCCGGTGATAATAATTTTTCAAAATATGGTTCGTCATAATCGAACTAAACATATTGAGATTCGATATATTTTCAAAGGGATTGCATGTTTAACAGAAACTTGAGATGTGTTAAATTCCGTCTCAAGGATAACTCGCGGACTTTAATTGCTCACCGCCGAGTATTTTACCTCATTTTGAGCTTGATTATGACATAATGTATATTGAATGAGGTCTACATTTGCATTTTGCAAGTTTTCAAAACTTAGGGGCGAAAAATCGGTTTTTTTTTTTTATCAAATTTCGGAATTTCAAAATGTAATGCAACCAAGAGTCGCCAGGCAGGGCCGACCGGTCGCCCACTAGCTCGACGGTCGCCCTATGCCCTAACCGGTCTCCAGACTTAAAATTGGTTAAAACCGTCTATGTTCTTGTAATTTGGCAGTTTAAGGTTTTTCCTCTCTATTTCGTCCCCTTTGCAAAATTCACACACATTTCGCTTCAAATGTGTTTTATTGCATACATTTCATATCTTGGATGTATTTAGGCTTGATTATCATTATCATTGCTCGTCTTTCTTGATTAAATGGTAAGAATTCTACTTCCTTATCTCAATTGGGTTGAACCCTTGAAACCTTGGCCTATATGTATTTTCTTGATGAAATTTGTATATGTTTGTGATGAGATTGTTATTTATGATATATTGTATTATGTTTAAACTGATTTGGTGATGAAAAACTTGGCTTGATTGCATTTACAAGGGCTAAATATATCTTCTTCAATTTTTACGCCCGCCAAGTGTTCGATCGATAAAATGTCTCAATGAAAAATTCATCACCTACATGATTCTCTCGATTTAAAAAGCCTTGTATATTTATAGAGATCATGTTTTGCAAATCAAATGGGTTTTCATAAGCTTCTACAAATCGTATGATCGACTCTTTCCTCCTATTTGGTCTATAAGCTTCAATGTTCAAGTAGCTCGATACATCGGTTTAGTTACGCACTTTGATATGATTATATGATGTTTTCATCGTGCTAACATTCTTTTTGATGATTCCAAAGGGGGAGAAATAGGTTATAAGCTCATTAGCTCATAAAAGCTAAGTTAAGCTAAACAAAAGAAGCTATAAGCTATGGCTTGATAAAGCCATAAGTTGTGCATTATACTTAGTCCAATTGTTGTATGATGGACTTATATACTTGTCTAATGATGTTTTGTTGACAGGGGGAGCTTATAAGCTCTTGATCAATATGTAAAAGCTAAGCTTTTAGCTTGTGGTTGATTGCTTTTACATTACTCTTGTTGTGCATATTGATAGGGGGAGCTTTTGCTATATGTGTTTGAATATCTATACTCCCATCCTTGTGATTATATTGCGTGGAATGTTGTCGCTCACAACGGATAGTTCTTTTAACCGGTAATTTTGTTTTCAAAATCGACCTCGTTAAAATTGTTTTGATTTGTAATCATCAAAAAGGGGGAGACTGTTTGATAAATGGTTTTATCGTGATTTTGATGATTTTGTTTTTATACCAAAACAATGTTTTTAAAGGTTGTCCAAATACTCCTAAATGATTTTAAATGGTTTTAATATTTTCCGGAGTATTTCTTCAAATTTATTTTCGACAAAATTGGACAACACATTTAATGATTTTGTGTCAGTGGGTTTCTTACATTGAAACAATGTTTCTAAATATTGTCCTAATACTCCCGAATCGGTCTAAAATGTTTTTACTATTTTTCGGAGTATTTCTTGAAGTTTATATCGGACAACACTTTTGATGATTTTGTGTTAATGTGTTATTTCATCAAAACTATATTTCTAATGTTGTCCAAAATACTCCCGATTGGTTTAAAATGTTTTTACTAATTTTTTGGAGTATTTCCTGAGGTTTATTTTCGACAAAAATCGGACAACATTTCATTTTGGAGGTCTACCGGTCGACCAAAGAGGCGACCGGTACCTGGGAATACATTTCACGAAATAGAACTCGCGAAACCTCAAAAATTGGTCAGGGTGACCGGTCCCTATAGGGGGCGACCGGTCGCACCCCAGGGCAACCGGTCGACCACCCCCTGGACCGGTCCCCCTAGTGTATTTTTGCTGCAATTTTTTCAAACTCTTATTTGTGCGCGACCGGTCGCCCTCAAGTTTGACAGCAAATTTCTGATCGTTTGACAGCAGACAACATTTCCTTAAATCATGGAGTTGATTTCTAATAGCTCTTTTCTTCAATTGTCTTGCAATTTTTTTACAGAATTCAAGTCCCCAAGAGGAGCCTATCATGTACAAGACATCTCCTATAAATAGAGGAAGATTTGAAGCACAACATACAAGAGAGAACAACACAATACAACAAGATATACTCAAGCAAACACTTGGTCTTCTATTGTCAATATTCTTGTTATAATTTGCCTAGCTTATCACTTTCACATCCTTGAGGACTAGGATATTCTTGATTACACTTGCACTCAATTGTATAATTCATTATCGAGTTGTAATCTTGAATTTTTTGGGTTATCATTCAACAGAAGATATCCTTGTGAGTGTTCTTGTGGTAAGAACACACTTGGGTGATCTAGGTGTTAGGTGTAAGAAGATTGTGGTAATCTTCTTGTTGAGGTGTTGAAGAATTAGGTATTAGGTTGAAGATTGTGGTAATCTTCACAAGGTGCTGTTGGAGATTGTGGTAATCTTCAAGAGAGATTGTGGTAATCTCAAAGGTGGTGTTGAAGAAGAGTGTGGTGCTCTTCAAGGTGTCGTTGTAAGTTGGTATTGTATTAATTTTGGTAATTGATAAAATCTTTTTTCTTTTTGAGATCCATCCCGGATATACTGGGGTGGTAGAGGATTAGGCCCTAGGTGGGTTGAACCTCTATAAATCGACGTGTGTTGTTTACATTCTGCACCTTTATTATTGTCTTTGAGCATTCGGTTTGAAAAAGAAGGCAAAATCGAAAACATGGAGATAATTTATTCATCCCCCCCTCTAGATTATCGTAGCCGCTTGGACTTACACTCTCTTCATTGATTCGACTGAATGATACTTGGCTATCTAGCTAACATGATTCAACTGACTAGCCATATAAGCTATTTCACTTGGCTGATTGAGTGAAACTCTTCTGATATGCAATTTTCCCAACTTTAACTCTGTTGAATAAGTCTTCTGAGCTTTCTAACACAACTTAATCAATCCAAACTCATTCTTAAGTTCTTCAAACCTTGATTCACTTAAGGGCTTTGTGAATATATCATCTAATTGCTTGTCAGTTGATATGTCTTCCAATATGATGTCTTTCTTTTCAACGTGATCTCTTATAAAATGATATCTGGCATCAATGTGCTTGGTTCTTGAATGCAATAGATTATGAGTAATTGCAATGGAACTTGTGTTATTACGCATAATTGGAATCTCTCTTTCTTCAATGTCATAATCTCTCATATGTTGCCTCATCCATAGAACTTGGGCACAACAGCTGTCTGCATCAATGTACTCTACTTCAGCTATGGATGTAGCTATTGGTTTTGTTTCTTGTTGAACCAAGAAACTAATCTATTTCCAAGCATTTGATAGTTACTAGATGTACTCTTTCTATCAACTCTACATCCAACATAGTCTGAGTCTGAGTATCCAATCAACTTGAATCCACCTTCCTTAGGATACCATAAGCCAACTTCTTGGCTTCCCTTCAAATATCTTAGGATTCTCTTAGCTGCAATAAATGCACTCTTCACATCCATTTGATAAACTGTGAAGTTCTTGTGCTCTGCATGTCATAACCCAAATATTTGTATTCTAATTATCAGGGTTAATTATTCATAAGATAAAATATCCGCATTTTGATATCTCATATTCATATTAGATTGCATGTAAATTACTGAAATTTAGATATTAACATAAGTATGTCACATATCAATATATTTAATATTAATTAATCACCGGTAATCTTATAATTGAAAAATGACAATGGTTTTTCTTATGGTTTTAGGTTAATTAGTAGATTAGTATTATGCGTTAAGAAGATCATATATTAAGTTTATTATATCAAGTTATACTTGAGATTTTATTAAGAGAAATATATTTTTTGTTAAATAAAAACACTAAACGAATGGGCTAGAAGTATATTAGTATTGTTATATTAATTAAGGATGACCAATATTATAATTAGAAGGTAAATGAAGGACTCTTACGTGATTTTTAAATATAAAAACTTAAATATATCACACACAAACACACAGACGACATATATATATATATATAAAAATGTATATATATTCTTTATCTTAACTATGTATAGGTGTGTGACACAATGAAATGTGTATATATATTTTTATAAGTTTTGCACAACTTATCTGCCTCCATTCTCTTTAGTATTAAACTAAAGAACATATCATTAAAAAACAGGCCCACTTAGCACCTCATATGTATGTGCAACATGCATGTGTATAAACCAGGTGGCTTAGCCCACCTGGCCACCACAAGCAATTGTGGGATGGAGGTCGGGGTTCAAATCCCTGCTCCATCAAATTGTTTGTGGGGTGGAGGTCAGGGGTTCATATCCCTTCTCCATCAAATTGCTCCCCGGAGCATATGCGAGCTGGTGAAGATTCGGTGGGAACTCATACTGAATAGCATCTGTGTGGGTTCGATTCGGGGAGAGATCGTTATTAGTAGATTGGGGTCGAACATAATTGTTCTCTTTACCTCGGGAGGATCACGGTTGTACGTCGGCCAGATCCCGCCAGTGCCTTCTTGGCAGTCGTGCACATCCCGCGGTTTACCTTGGCGGCAGCAATGAGGAGCCGGAGTTGTTGTCCTCAGGCATAGTCAGGCGTAAGCCTGGAAGCTGAGTTATCAAAAAAAAAACATGCATGTGTATAGATGACTAATGAATTTATGTTAAGCCACGTATATTCTTGTTAAATATCCCTCCAAGACCACCAACTCAGATGTAGATATAATAGATAACTACGAGCATGTAAATCACTTGCAAAATTAAAAAGAGAAGAAAAACACAAGCTCACGGCTGGAAGGGAAAAAAAAACAAGAGGAAGAAAAAATAATAGGGAGAAGAACAATAGACATACAAGGGGAGCATGTAATAGGTAAAAAATCCAAAACTATATTTTACCTTTTGTTTAATTTCGTATAATGATAATCCAAGAATACCCTGCATCTAGCTCAACAGAATTAATTAATAATGAATCATACAAAACCAACCTATATTTTGTGTTAACTTGTAGCAAATAAGAAATATACTAATATAATTTAGTTTTAAGATTTTGATGTGGGAAGGTGATTTTAGTCATTAATCTTATAGACCGAATAATGATTTAGTTTCATGTTCAACTGACCCATGTGGCCTAGGTTGATAAATTGAAATGGAAATCTCATTTTTTTCCAATTAAATAGATAAGGAGATACATGTAATTAATTAATTTAATAATCATAATAATTACAAATGCACATGTTATATATTGCATAAATACGACGTCAATAGAATTCAATATATGATTCGGTTATTCATTTATGATAATATAATAGGTAAAAATCCCTTTCAAGCAGCGGATAAGGTTGACTAGCAAAAAACATCGAAATAAGAATACCACTGTGAGTATAATCTTTTAGCTTGTTATTTGACTTGTATGATTATATAATTGATATGTTCGAATGAATTGATTACTTGCTTGGTTATAGTGATTAAAAGTGTGTTGCGCTCTAATATGAATTGTATGATTCCCTTTGGTGATATTGTGATGAGATCGATATAAATGATATCAATGCGATGGTATTGAAATGGAATTGAGATATATGATCTCCACTGATGTTATAGATATGAAAATGAGGCATGTTATCTCTACTGATGTTATTGATACGGAAATGAAATATGTGATTACAGAAAATGCATTCATGAGAAATTAATGGATACTGTTATGGCCGCTAATGACCTTGTTTTTCCTCTTCTTCTCTTCTTCTTCCCTTCTTTTCTTCTTTTCATAGGCCCGTTTGGAAGCATCATCCCTTTGCTTCCTCTCGAGCCATTGACGAGTTTGCCTCTCCTTTTCTTCTTCTTGTCTCCTTACTGCCTCAACATTCTTCCTTTACACTTCAAAGTTGGCTATATGGTCGTATCCAACCCAGTAGATCAAGATTTTCTTGTCAGGATCTACATATTCAACATCCTTGGGTTTTGGTCGAGGTAGGGAACCTCTTCCGCCACCACTTCTTCCTCTGCCTGACTCAGCTCTACCTCTACCTGACTCAACTCTTCCTCTGCCTCTGGGTGTATATTGCACTGGAGTCTTCTGCTTCTCAGCTGAGTGGCTGCTGGAAGACTGTTGCCTTTCAGCTTCTTGACATAATGCCAGACCTTTTTCCCATTACAAATCCTTGAGCTAGAGACATTCCTTGGAAATAGCCTTCTGATTTGAGCGTTTTGAATTCTTCGACTGATCTAGGCTCATATCCATTATCAGGTATATCATCTTGATCTTTTCCTGCTGGAATACAACCATATTGCTTCAACACTTCCTGAACACGAGCATCTTGCTTTTTAGAGAACTCCTCAAACCCTGCTTCAATGATCTTCCTTTTTTCCGAAATTGGCACAACAAAGTACTCAATGGGTAGGGTTACGGGAAGTTTGCTCATGATGGAGGCAGTAACATGACCTTGCTGGTGGCTTTCAGCTATCATCAAAGTTAGATCCTTTGAACTATCCCCCTCCAGGGAACATGCCTACGAGCATGGAATCTAATCACCGTATAGTTGAGTTTTGTTTGGAGTCGGCTGAGTCATAAGCTGCTCGAAATTATGATCGAGTTGCCTTGGACTTGGCTGTCATTAACTTCATCTCAGCCATGAGTAGGCTGAATTTGTCATTCATAGCATTCTCAAGTCGTAGAATTTCTTTCTGTTGAAATTGTTGCAGCAGCTCCATTTCAGTTTTGTGAGACTCGTGTAATCTTTCGATGTATTCCTGCATCCTTTGCCTGATCAAGGTGTTGTCAGCACTACAGACAATCATTCTTCCATATAGTGCCTTGAAATAACGAACTTGCTCTAGTCACATGGCAGTCTGCTGTTGAGACCACTCCCTGATCCGTACCACGATCCCTCTCAAGTCTGCTGTGAGAGTGGCATCCCTATTGTCCAGTATTAAGTCCAGTGAGGCCTGGTGTCGTTCGATCTTCTTAATCTCCTCACAGATCTTCTTGAAGACCTCACGGATCTCAGCTGTCTCACTTGATTCAACTGCGGGCCATCCTGCATCGAAGTCAAAGCCTGTTGGTACAATAGTGTCGGTAGGAATAATGGGATCTTCTCTTATAGTGAATCTTGTTTGTTCAGTAGATGTCTCTTCTTCCAACTCAAGCAAGATTTTTGTAAATGGAAACATCTCTTGAAAGGCATCATCGCGCACATAAGGGATAGTTTGCGAAGTTTGTGCCTGTGATGACTCAACTTGGTTTGCCTCAGCTGTGGGAGCTATATCGGCATCTGTCACAGCTGTGGGAGCCTGCGACGGAGCTGGTGGAGTCATTCTGCTTCTTCTTTATGGGAGTCTTGTGAGATGACTCCGTTGGGGCTTGTAGAATGTGTTGCCCAGCTGACTGAGCTTCAGCTGTCTTAACAGCTTCATCGGTCTCAATAGATTTCTCTAAATGAATTATCTGTTCCTCTGCTGTATCATCAGCATCATCGGATGATGATGAGACTTGTGGAGTTGGCTCATCATCAATTGAATCTCATAGGAGCCGTATTTTCACTGACGTGGCTTTGAGATTTTTGAACATCCTCTTTGACTGGAGTAGACTCAGCTTCATCTTCGGATCCCAAGAAGGATGTATCTAAGTTTTCCTGGGAATCATGAAGTGGGCTTATTTCTGCATCAGCACTGTCTAGAGGAGGAATGTTCTGAGCTTCTTGACCAGTACCCAGGGAAGTCTCAACCTCCCTTGGGCATTCATTACCCTCAGCAGACTCAACTGCTGCGAGGCCTTCAATGTTCCCTTCGACAGTCTCAACTATCTTAGGGTCTTCTACATTCCCTTCGATAGTCGCAACTATCTTAGGGTCTTCGACCATGCCATCCATAGGTGTCTCAACTCATTGGATTGGACTTTCACTGCCTAGAGTGTTAACTCCCAGGGCATCACTATCCCGTGCCTCGACTATAAGAATAGTGTCATTGGCCTTCAAAGCAACTAACACTTCAATTTGGGACAGACTTTTGTCCGAGCCGTTAATGTCACTCGCCGAGGTTCATTTTATTTTTCTACTTCGCCTCCTTGCTTCATGGTTGAGTCTTCCACAACAACCTCCAACCCTGTTGTGGTGGAGAGAGCTTCCCTCTCAGCTGGCTTACCAGCTGAGTGACTGGCAGTGGGGTCACTCGGCTCCTGACTCGCGGCTTCTTCAGGGGTTGGCTCAGTTTTGGTGCCCAAGTTCCCAACTTCATCGCCATTACCTTTGGATACATTCTCTGATTGTACAGGGCATATCTGAGGGAATCTGCTGTACCACTCCCAGAGGATCAATTTGCAGGAGAGATTGAGATGATTATCCTGGTCCTTCTAACAACTGCTGCTCATGGATAGCTCTGGATTCCTTACGACTCTTTGCATATTCGACTTCTGCTACATGCCGTGGGATTCTCACTAGTTTCAGAGAACACATCAAGATGTGTATGAGTGTGACATGGGGAGCCTGTAAATTTGCATATTTTTTACTTTTCCAATGCTTGGGCTCGCTCTTCAGCTTTATCTATTTTATCCGCCTTTATGATGCGGAGGATATCCATATAGTTTTCTTCGTCGAGAGCTTGGCTTACAGTTGCAACTCCAAGAAATCGGAGCAATTCTTCTACTTCTTCTATATACTCAGGGTAAGTGAATTGCACCCTTGAGTGATCCAGCTTCCATGCTCTCCATGCTCTCCAGATTCTGGAATTTGAGGCAAGAGACCCTTGCTCATTCTCAGAAGCCACAACATCAGTTGCAAGGGAAGAGATAATCTTTTCAACAGAAGGCTCGGTTCTCTTTGCTGCTTCACTCTCTCTTTGTCTCGCGCACAACTGGGTCTTCAACAGGTCTCTGTTGATCGCCCTCAGCAGACTTTGCGAATTCATCAATGACTTTAGGAGACTGCTCTTCCTGAATATCTGCAGTCTCAACTTCTTTTGTTGGCTAGGTAGAAGATTCAACTTTCTTCTTCTCAAGTTCAGATCGCTTGAATAATCTTTTCTTCCTCAGAGGAACTTCTGGTTCAACATCCTCTAGTTCGTCAACAGTGAACGTTGTTTGGTTTTTCTTAGAGGTAGCTGCCTTTCTCGTCTTGGCAGTCCTCTTCTTTCTTAAGACTGTAGAAGAGAGAGAGG
The DNA here is from genome assembly GCA_016081115.2 of Rehmannia glutinosa. NCBI lineage: Eukaryota > Viridiplantae > Streptophyta > Magnoliopsida > Lamiales > Orobanchaceae > Rehmannia > Rehmannia glutinosa. Next base: position 172,271 of record JABTTQ020000041.1, read on the forward strand.
GTTCATTCTCAGTCTCTACTGCAGGGGCAGGAGACTCGGCTGCTTGGGTAGGGGACTCTGCTGCATAGGCAGGGGACTCTTTGCCACGGGTAGTAGTCTTTCTTTTTCTTAATCAAGAAGGGAAACTTTCTTTGGAGAGTCACAGGGGCATATTTCTTCTTATGAGGGAGGGATAGTAGTTGTGTCTTCGGGGTCAGCTGATTCTCCCCCACTTGTGTCCGTCTTATTCGCATGGGCTCTCTTCTGGGCACCGGAGAGGTTTGCCCGGAACATCTTCTTGTTCACGTCGAAGGGTTTGCCATGACGAAGTGCAACATCCTTCACTTCCAGCAAATGGCCAATCACAAGGCCATATTCTAGTGAGCATCTAAAAGACCCATCCTCCTCAAAGGTTTTGTTCATCACGTTCGCGAGTCTGCTTTGTAGACAAACTTTGATTGACTTTCTTTCCTTGCATGATCGCAACCATGACGATCAGCTTAGTCTTGGATAGTTGATTGAAGCTGTCAAACTTCATGTCGACACATTTCGAGATGATATCTATCAACTTGTGATAGTCGTCCTTCATCAACTTCTTGTGTGCTATGTAAACCACTTTAGCAAAGACACTCGGGTTTGGCTACTTCTTTCCATGCGGCAAAGTCGACATTAGCCGAATATCTCCTTCATGCCTTCCGAGCGGTAATAAGCGTGCTTTCGACAAGGTCCTTCGCGATTTTTATGTCTTCTTTGTAGATGAGAAGACTTGATTCCTTCGTCTCTGCGTTAACGTAAAACATCGCTACCTTCTCAAGATAGGCATCTGAGTACTCCATGGTCAGAAAAACCTTGAGACCTGACTTTCCCAACATCTCCACAATTTTCAGAACAAGGGTCTCATCACTTTTACTGTTTTATCATCCCATCGAAATCCACTGAAGCACCTGAGTGGATTTGCTTAGAAAAGCTTAACATAGTCTAACTTTGGTGCCATTTTCAGAGAATTTCACCAAACGAAAAGCTAGAAATTTGCTTGAGAAAACTTATGGTTTCAGAGAGAAAAACTTTGCTTTTGCTTGAAGATGAAAAGTTCGCGTAAGTGAAAGAAATGCAAACTTCCGTATATAAGGGACGTGAAAGGACACATTTCGGATTTTGAAATTTTGATCAAAATCAATGGCTTAGATTAGAACGTAAAAACCGCATTTAATTCATCACATTTAATGCAACAACATTTATATCCAATCATATGCTTCTTTATGCGGCTTTTATTGTGACCGTCATTATTGGCGTAATCCTTAAAAACATTACCGCTCATTTAAAATGACTGCGTTTTTGTCACTTAGCTCATAAATGATTCATCTTATATGCAACGTGACTTAACTCTGCTTCCCTCTTCTCATGAAGCGACTCAGCTGTCAGCAAACTCGATACAACTTACTTCTCGATAAGACTGTTTCACTTGGTTGAAGTGTGAAACTTGCTCTGCTCTTATTTGCTCATCTTCTTTCTCTGATGATTGAGTCTTCTAAGTTTCAACTCAGCTCAATCAACCCTAACTCATTCTTGAGTTCTTCAAACCTTGATTCACATAGAGGCTTGGTAAAAATATCAGCTAACTGCTTATCAAATGAGATGTATTCCAAAGTGATGTCTTTCTTTTCAACATGATCTCTTATGAAATGATACCTGACATCAATGTGCTTTGTTCTTGAATGCAAAACAGGATTTTGAGTGATTGCAATAGCACTAGTGTTATCACACATAATTGGAATATCTCTTTCTTCAATCTCATAATCTCTCAGTTGCTGTCTCATCCATAAGACTTGGGCACAACAGCTACCCGTAGCTATGTACTCTGCCTCAGCTGTGGATGTTGCTATTGAGTTTTGTTTCTTACTGAACCAAGAAACCAATCTATTTCCAAGCATTTGACATGTACTTGAAGTACTCTTTCTGTCAACTTTACATCCAACATAGTCTGAGTCTGAGTAACCAATAAACTTGAATCCACCTTCCTTTGGATACCATAAGCCAACTTCCTGTTATCCCTTCAAATATCTTAGGATTCTCTTAGCTGCAGTCATGTGGTTCTCCTTTGGTGCAGATTAAAACCTTGCACATACAACTACTTCAAAGGTGATGTCTGGCCTACTTGCTATTAAATAGAGCAATGATCCAATGAGTTCTCTATATGTGGTTTGATCTACATCCTTGCCATCTGCATCCATGTCCATCTTGACTGATGTGTTCACTGGTATTTTCACAGAAGACTTCTCTTCCATACCAAATTTCTTCATTAAATCTCTGGTATATTTTGTTTGACTTATAAAGGTTCCATACTTCAATTGCTTGACTTGAAGTCCTAGGAAGAAAGTCAGCTCTCCCATCATGCTCATCTCAAATTTACCTTGCATGAGGTTTGAGAACTTATCACATAGCTATTTGTTTGTGGATCCGAAAATGATGTCATCCACATATATTTGAACAAGAAGTATACTCTCCCCATCTTGAATTCTGCATAGTCTTCTATCAACTTTGCCTTTAGTGAATCCATTGTGAGTTAGAAATTGAGACAATGTATCATACCAAGCTCTTGGTGCTTGTTTCAATCCATATAATGTTTTCTTGAGCTTATACACCTTATCTCCAATAGTTTTCTGCTCAAAACCTGGAGGTTGTTCAACATAGACTTCTTCCTCTAGCAGTCCATTCAGAAAAGCACTCTTCACATCCATTTGATATACAGTGAAGTTCTTGTGTGCATCGTAGGCAATAAACATCCTTATTGCTTCCAATCTTGGAACAGGAGCAAAGGTTTCATCAAAATCTATACCCTCTGTTTCTGAAAACCCATTTTGTGCCAATTATATTATGATGGGTTGGTCTCTGCACCAATTCCCATACTTTGTTTCTTTCAAACTGACAGCTCTTCTTGCATTGCTTGAATCCAATGTGTGTCATCCAATGCTTGAGACACATCTTTAGGCTCTATTTGGGAAATAAAACAAATGAACATTGCTTCATGCTGTGATCTGGATCTGGTTCTTATTCCATCTCTAACATCTCCAATAACTAACTCTGGTGGATGGTCTCTCAGCCATCTCACATTAGGTTGAAATAAGTCTCTTTGGATTGATCGTCCCATGATCAAGTTGTCTTATCTGACTCTTTCATCTTCATTCAGCTGCAGACTTTCCAACTGTCTTTGAGATTCAACTATCTCATCTTCATCTAGGTTGCTTGCTCTTACTTTAGCTTCAACATAAGGACTCTTCTGTATAGTTGGCTGATTCAACTTGTCAGCTAACTCTTCAATGTCTTCTCCATTCACATTTGGTTCATCAAAAACCATATAGATTGACTCTTCTGTGACCATAGTCCTGTTGTTCAGCACTCTATAAGCTTTGCTCTCAGATGAGTATCTCAAAAAGATACCCTCATCAACTTTAGCATCAAAAGCTTTCAAATTATCTTTGCCATTGTTATGGATGAAACATTTACATCCAAATATTCTAAAATATCCAACATTTGGCTTTCTCCCTGTCCAAATCTCATAGGGAGTCTTGGTCAATTTCCTGTTGATCGTGCATCTATTTTGAGTATAACATGATGTGTTAATGGCTTCAGCCCAAAATCTCTTAGGCAATCCAGCTTCAGCTAACATGGTCCTTGCAGCTTCCTTGAGAGTTATGTTTCTTCTTTTAGCTACTCTATTCTGCTGTGGAGATCTTGCTGCAGATAACTCATGAGCAATACCATTTTCAACATAATACTGAGTTATTATCCCATTGACAAGCTCAGTTCATCTGTCAGACCTTATCTTTATAATGGGTTGGCTCTTTTCATTTTGAACTCTTTTCATCAGCTGAGGTAACTTCTGCAAAGTTTCCTTCTTTATGCACATGAAGATTGTCCGTGTATATCTTGAATAGTCATCTACCACCACCAAGGTGTATATCTTTCCACTTATGGTGGCTGGTTCAACTGGACCAAATAAATCCATATGCAACAGATGTAATATTCTTGTTGAAGAAGTTTAGCTTGTCCTTGAATGAAGATTTTATTTGCTTTCCCATCTGGCATGCATCACATACACTTTCTTTCTTCTACACTGAGTCTGGCAATCCTTCTACAAGATAACTCCTTGCTAGTTGTTGATTGTCTTGAAATTCAGATGACTCGGCTTCTTATGCCACAACCAACTTGATTCGGCTGTGCTCTTTGCTAGCAGACAAGTACTTGGTGTAGCAGTAGACCAATCTACCACATACATATTCTTCTATCTTGATCCTTGCAGCACTATCTCATTTGATTCAGCATCTTTGATCTGGCACACTCCCATATTGAATCCAACATTGTAGCCCTTGTCACAAAGTTGGTTGATGCTTAACAGGTTGAAGTTGAGGCCTTCAACATAAGCAACATCTGTGATTTCCAATCCATTCTTCTTGATAGATCCTGTGCCTTTGATTTCCCCGAGCTTCATTTCCTCCAAATATGACTTTTGCACCTCTAATCTCCTTGAATCTTGTGAGTTTTTCTTGTTTCTGTCATATGTCCGGAAACGACTACTATCCATGTACCAGGTTCCTTGGCACTCGGATGTTCCTTGAACCTGCAATCAAGGAAATTAGTTTTTAGGTACCCATACTTGCCTGGGTCCTGAGGGGTTAGTGCTATAAGATGATCTAACCAACATATAGCCAAAGGACTTGACTCTAAGAGGTTGCCATCTATCAGTGCCATACTCATAGTGCACATTAGCAAACTGCTTGGGGATTTTAGGTTCATACAATTGTCTCTTTTGTCTGTATGTCTATGTGTGTGTTTTAGCAATTGTTTTCTTGGGATAATTGTGATAATTCTGAGTGTAGTGCTTGGGTGCATATGTGTGATGATAATACCTCTTTTGCCTTTGAAATGACCTTTGCTGAGTTTTAGGTCTTTGCCATCTAGGCCTGTATTCCATAGGTCTTTGCTGATGTTTCACATTATTCCAATCAACATAGTTTAGATAGTTTCTACCATTCCCATCATGTGTGTTTCTCTGATGAAACTTTTGGGGTTTTTGGTAGCTCTGTTTGCTTTTAATAGAGTATTTTCTATTTGGAGTTTGCTGAGGAACTCGGCTGGATTTCTTCTCAGTTGTCCTCTTAGCATACTCAACTAGCTGTTTTCCCTTTCCTTTGTATCCAATGCAAGTTTGTTTGTGATTGTGCTTAGCAGTGAATGTGGGTGCAACATTTGGTGTTTTGGATTTTGAGATGCTTCATTGCTTGAAGATCCTTTTTCCAAAATCACTCTTGGAGTTTGACTGTGCACAAAGGAGTTAAATCATATGTTTGTCTTATCTCCACATTCTTTTTGACTCATGATAAGATCATCCAATGATTTGGATGCCCTTGTAAATGAGGCAATCACATTTTTGAGATCTTTTTCCCTCTTTTCTATAGCAGCTAACTCTGCTATAATCTTGGTATTCTCAGCCTTCAGCTTATTATTCTCATCAGCTATGTGACTCAGAGTACTCAAAACTTTAGTCAGCTGTGACTTTTGTCTATTAAGTTGGCTATTTTCCTCATTTAGAATTGTGTGTGAGGATTTTATATGTTCAAAATCTTTCATCATTTTGCCTAATGAATCATAAAGATCAGTGGGTGATGAAGTGTGTGTATCACAATCACTATCACTTGAATCTGAAGAAGAGTTAGAGTGTACCTCATCTTCTTGATCTGGTTGATCTTGTTCTTTAGCCATAAGGCGGATCATAGCCTCTTCCTCAGAGTCACTTGAGTAGTCAGCTTCACTACTCTCTGAGTCTGCTGCTTCTTTAGACTTGGCTGTCTCAGCAGTCTCAGCAGCCAACATGGCTTTCTTCTCTTCCTGTCTTCTCTCTCTGAAGACCTTTCTTTCCTCTTTATTCCTATATTTGTTGACTGGTGGATAGGAATAATCAACCGCAAAATGTCTGGTTTCTGCGGTTCCAACATAGGTTCTCGGCTCTTTGATCACTCGTTTTGTTCTTGGGTTGTCGGCTCTTTGATATTTGACCCTTTGATGCTCGGCTCTCTTGGGTGGCCTATCTTCCCTTGACTTAGAGGGAGCTGAATGTCTCCTGGAGGTTTCACACTTATTTCTTTTATAGTTCTTATTGAAGAACTTGTTGAATCTTTTAACTATTAGGGCAATCTCCTCTTGGTCATGGCTTCCTCAGGTTGACTCTCTTTCCATCCTTGGCTATCGGTGTAGCTATCTTGGGTACAATCTTTGTATCCTCTTGTTCTTTTCTTCTCGGCTCAAACTCATAGGCTTTGAGGTCCGAGAATAGCTCGTGGTTAGATGTTTTGAGAGGTCCATTGAATGTCTCAAGGCCATAGTCTTCATTTCCCATTCAGCTGGGAGGCTCCTTAAGATCTTCATACACATGTCCTTTTGTGTGTATTCTTTCCCAAGAGCTAAAAGCTCATTTGTGATTTCAGTGAATCTGGCATCCAGCTAATCCATGGTTTCACCTACAAGCATTTTAAAATTTTCAAATTTTTGAACAGCAACAGACAATTTATTTTCTTTAATTTGTTCTCATCCTTCACAAATTAAAGTCAGTTTATTCCAGATTTCTTTTGCAAATTTGCAAGATTTGACTTTATTGAACATTGCTTTGTCCAAAGTCTTGTAGAGTATGTCCTTGGCCACATTGTCCAAGTTGTATCTCTTCCTATCTGCATTTGTCCACTCAGTCCTTGGTTTTTCAACCATGGCTAGTCTTTCTTCAGCAGCAACTTCTTCTCCTTCAGATGCAGTTGCTCTTCTTATAGCCGTGTTCACTTTCAATATTTGCAGTGGCCCATCCTCTATCATAAGCCACATTTTATCGTGTAATGCAGATAGATGAGTTTGCATACGAATTTTCCAATCATCTAATTCTTCAATAATGAACATAGGAATGCGTGTCAAATTTGCTTCCATGATAATAATTTTGCTTAAAATGAAAGATTTCGAAAATATAAGTGTTTAAAACCTTTTTGAAAAGATAGAGATCTAGTTCAGTAACCAGAGCGGAAGGCTCAATGAACCAACCGCTGTGATACCACTTTTAGGTCCCAAGAGGTGTGAGTAAGGTTTAGAAGGGGGGTTGAATAATCCTTACCAATTTTTCGATTTTAGTCCTTTTGAAATTATAACAGAGTTAACTCAAACAACTTTGTCCTTGAGGAACAGCTAAGTTGGTTATTCAACTGAGTTAGCCACTCAACTGACTCGATAGAGCTATTGATAGAATAACTCGGCTGTTTAACCTGAACTTTAACTTGGTTGTATTGATTTTATCAGTGGAAGACTTAACACCCTTGATTTGTTTTAAGTTTGTTCTAACACTTGATTTTTAGCACTTGGTTATTAATCAGTTGGATAACAAATATGAGTTTTATCGGCAGATATGATGTATGTATGCAGAAGTGTAAATGTGCTAAAAAAATATATGACACAAGTAATTTTTATAGAGGTTCGAAAATTGGGTAATTCTTCTAATCCTCTCTTCTCCAACTCCTGGAGGAATCCACTATGTAACAGATTAGTTTACAACGTGATGAACAGTCTAGAGACAACCTTGGTCACACAACTGGCTTCTCTTGCGACTCAACTTCTTCACAGGGCAGCTGCCTTGCTACTTCATCTCACTTCTCAAGCTCTTGGATTTGATCATGAAGCCCTCCAATAACTTGATACTGGTTCAACCTTGAACCTTCCTACAATCCTCTTTGGAAAGTAGACCCCTTTTGATTCTTCAAAAGTTTCCTCTTCAACAGATTTGAAGTTGTCTTTCCTTCACAGCTTAGTGTCTTTCCTTCAAAGCTGGCTTGTCTTGTCTGCAGTCCTTGATGTTGACATTTCCTCATATTAAATGTCTTGCAGCATTTCAGACTTTCTGACACGGTGCAGTGCTTCCCATTGGTTTATTCTTTTTGCACAAAATTGGTACTAACACTTTACTTCTGACAACTCTGGCATGTTACTATTCTGAGTAACAATCTTGACTTTCATCAACGGATCTAACTCAGTTGTCTTGACATGACTACTGTCTTTTAATCCCCAGGTGACTTGAGTCTGCTTCAGTCCTTGGATGACTCAACTGCCACTTCAATTTGAGACTTGGCTTCCTTGAGTTGACTTGACTGACTCTTCTCATAGTTGTTCCTCAGCTAATTATCCTTCAGTCGAGTTCTTGACTTTCTTCTTTGCCATACTCAGCTGTCACACAACGGAGTCTTCAATTTAGTCTCCAGTTGACTTCTTGTATTTCTTGGCATAGACTTGACTTGACTATATCTCATTCTAACTATTACAATACAAATTACAAGGAAAATGGGGTGCCAACTTTCTAGTTTAAGTTTTACATGGTATCATCAAAATCTACAAAATAAATTTCCTAACATCTATCTTTTCAACGGATAAATTTTTGAACGGCCACTATAAAAGGCTAAGGAGTTCATTTGAGAGTGTACGAAGCAGCATTGAGACACAAGAGATTATCTGAGCAAAGAAAGAAAAGCAAAACACTCTCAAGCAATACACTCAATCCTCTAGCCTAAAATTCAAAGACTATCTAACCAACACTTTCAGTGAAGGAAAGAAAAACTTTAAGCAGTTGAAGAGGAACTTGTTTAAAGACAAAGAGGTCTGCACATCTAAGGATTGAAGGAAGTGCAGTGAGGTTCAAGTAGAACCAGGCTTTGGATTCGTTGGAGGGCTTCATGATCAAATCCAAGAATTCGAAGAAGCTGAAGTAGCAAGACAACTGTCTTGTGAAGAGTTAATACCAAAGAGTTAAGTCAGTTGTATGATCAAGGCTTGCTCGGACTGTTTATCCTTTTTGTATCTCATTGTTGCATTAATGGATTACCTCCAGGGATTGGAGAAGAATGGAATATAGGAATTACCCTATCATCGAACCACTATAAAATTAATCTGTGTCTATTTACTTTCAGCATTTAATTATTGCATATTTTATATCTGCCAATTGATAAATTTGCTAAGTCAAATGATAATAACTTAACTAAAACAAGTGTTGAAAAATATATTTTAACTAAAGGTGTAAGACTTCCGCTGTAAAACCAAGTTAGCTGTATTTTTAAAAGAGCTCACTTCACTCGGCCGAGTTACTCTATCAACAGCTCAGTCGAGTCTGTTGAGTGGTTAACTCTATAGTTGAGGTTGAACCAAGTTGTCCCTCAAGGACTTAGCTGGTTGTGTTAAAAACTCTGACTTAAAGGACAAAAATCGAAAATTGGTAAAGTGTATTCAGTCCCCCCCTTCTAGACTCAGCACAAACCCCCTTTGGGACCTACAAGTCGTATCAGAGCGGTTGGTTTAAAGAACATTCCGCAGTGGTTACTGAACTACATCTTATTCTTTTTCAAATATATAACACATGTGTTTTTAAACTTTCTTTAAAAAGTAATTATCATGGAAGCAAATTTATCTCGCATTCCTATGTTCATTGTATAGGGGTTTGATGACTGGAAGATTTGTATGCATGCACATCTTTCCATGCTGCACAATGAAATGTGGTTTGTCATTGAAGATGGGCTCATCTGAGGATCATGAAAGCGAATACAATCGTAAGACTGATGCCTTTGCTAAAGGAAAGGTTCCGCAACTTTTTCTTTGCACGCAAGCGATATGCTTGAAATACAACGATGCGAATGGACCAACAACTACAGAAAAATATATAACTTCGACAATGTAGCCAAGGACATTCTTTACAAAACTCTTGATAAATCAATGTTTAACAAAGTGAAATCTTGCAGGACTACTCGTAAGATATGGGAGAAGTTAACTTTAATTAGCGAAGGATCAAATCAAATTAAAGAGAATAAGCTAACAGTTGCTGTACAAAAATTTGAAAATTATAAATGCTTGCAGGTGTTGATATTTTTCTTTTCTTTGTGTCTTTTGTTTTTCAAGAGTCATTAAAAATTGCTTGAGGACAAGCAAAATTATATGTTTTGGGGTATTTGTTAACTTGGTTTTGTGAGGCCCCAAATTTTTTATACCGTAGACGACACGATCCTGATATATTATCAATATTAGCATTACTTAATTATTACCTAATTACATGATAATGCAGTTTATTTATGTTTATTACTTAAATTTAATAACTATTATCATTTTCTTACAACTTGATTCGGTAAAAAGTTCTCGTTCTTTAGTATTTGAAAAATAAAATTCTTGTCGCCATATTTTTATGAAGACGATACTTACATTTATTCATTTTCCATAAAACTACTACTGTTCAATCGATCAAATAAATTTTATTTAAAAGAAACTATGTCTTAATTTTGAAATTTTGAAATATCCTTTTCGATAAACTCAACATTTTACTCCAAATATATTATCTTTAGTTAAAAAAAATTTATTATGATTTTTGAAATTCTTGGCATAAATTTAAGTAATATTTGAACCTATTTTATTAGAAAACAATTTTATGCTTTACAAGCAAGCTATTTCATTTTCTGATCTATTAAAACCATTTACTACTAATTTGATACTTTAACAAAGACAATGACTCATGTTTTGAAAGTTCATCTAGTAAAATTTCAATTTCTGAAAGTATAGTATTCGAGATTTATTTTGTTAAAAATCCGATCTTTATATTAAAATAGCTAAGTGTCTCATTCATGATTTGTTGAACTAATTACTACTCAATTTAGCTAATGGATATATCATTTATACTTAAAATTATTTTTATTTTATAGTTTATATTAATAACACCTATTTTCACTTCTTTAATGATTGTCGATTTCTTTCAACTTTCAACAAAATATATTAACCAGTTGGATTTCTCTCTTAACAGCTTTTTTTTTTTTGTCGCATAGTATTTATTTAAATATTTTATTAATTTCGAAAATTACGTTTATATATTTCGAAATAATTTTTATAATTTGATTAATTGCTTGATTAATATATTTGAGTTGCCTTATTGTTTCTAATTCAATTTAATACCTTAGATTATAAGTGATGGTATACTACTTGGGAATTGCTAGATACATTATAACTAGATGACTAATTATAAGTGATATATATATATATATAAGACTTGATTTATATAAGAGGACATGCAAGTCTTGTCTTTTCCCTTTTGTCTTTTTCCCCTTGTCTTATTCACTCTAACTTGCAAGCTTTCCCAACCCCAAGAGACAACTCTTGCATTTTTCCATGCAAGCATGAGCCACATTTGCAAGCCTCCTAAAAGTCACACTTGAATTCCTAGTGTAAGAGAGGGGGCTAGAAGAAGAAGACTTATCATTTTGTTCATACACCACTTCTTCATCTATACTTAGTTATTTCACAAGAACACATACAACTCTTCTCTACATCTTCTCTCTTTACTTAAACACTTTACAAAAAAAAAAAAAGTGGACACAACACTCTCTCAAACAAATAGGGCCGAAATTATAAGGTAAAAAGGGTGAAGATTGTGACTTTAGAAGGCTTTCAAGAAGCTAAGGATTAAGGTAAAGTTTTGCAACCACAATTTTCCTTACTTCTTCTCCTTTTCTCCATTTTCTTCACTTTTTGACACCCTAAACCACCCTTGTAGGGGCTTCCCTAAGGAGATAAGGGACCTTGAGGAAGCCTTGTGAAGATTTAAAGCCATCTAGACAACTTCTACCTAAGACACAACGAGGTGGGTGAAATTTTTCTAAGACTCATGAATTTATTTGCATAAAATAGCATGAATTTATATGTTATATTTTGTTTATATTTCTAGAAACAAATTCAGTTTTTATTCTGGAAATTTTCGGAAAAAAAAATATGTGTGTGTGTTCATTATGTCAAAAGTGATTTTACTTAGAAAAAAATAGCTTTTGTATGCTTGTATGCTTTCTTTTGGCAAGAATGTATATATTTTATTTTATGATATATTTCTGAAAATTTTCAGTTTATATTTCTAGAATAATTTCGAAAATTATATATATGTGTATTGAGATTAGGCCAAAAGTGATTTTGCATAAAGAAAATTGCTTTTGTATGCTTTTAGGCCTTCTTGTTATGTATATATTCAAAATAAATGAGAATATGAGAAATACATTTTTAATATGTTATATTCATATTCTGGACTTTGGATTTGTGAACAAAATCGGGTTTGGGGCACTTTTACAAATAAGGTAAAATATAGGGCCAAAAATGATAAAAACTGAAAATTGTAGAACCCACTGTAAAATTTTGACATTTGGGACTGAAATTACTGTAATAGTAATGAGAAATAATAATTGGGACCCTGCGGGTCAAGCAAATGCGAATACAAGAACTTTTAGACACTAAAATGTTAATTTTCCAAACTTTAGGGGCTAAACTGTAAAATCCGGAAATAAGGGGGTCAACCAGTCTGAAAGCCTTCTCCGCCAAGGTAAGGGCTTAGTTGAACCCAAGCCGAAAATTTGAGCAAGGGTTGAAGAAGGCCGATTTTGGAGAGCTTGTAGGCTTGAAGGTGGTGATTTTTAAGCACTCAAGAAGCTAGGATAAGGTAAAGTTTTGCCCCAATATTTTCCCTATCTACTTCTTCTTCTTTTTTCATTTCTTACATTCTTAACACCCTAAAAACCACCAAATAGGGACTGTTTTAAGGTCTTGAGGGGACCTAGAGGGGACTTACAAAAGCTAGAAGCAATTTTTAACAAGCACAAAGAAAAGGTGGGTGAATTCTTCTAAACTCATTTTTTTTTTTTGCATAACAAAATAGCATGATATATGTGTTTTTCTCTATTATAAATGTCTGGAAAAAAATTTCAGTTTTATTCTGAAAAAAAAATTCGAAAAAGATAAATAAATAATAAAGATAACAATAAATTATGTGTATATGAACTTATGATAAAAAGGTCATTTTGCATAGGAAAAATAGCTTATGTATGCTATTATGATTTAGTTTGACATGAATGTATGTGATTCATTTTATTATATTTTGGAAATTTTTAGTCTTTTAATATTTCTGCAATTTTCGAAATTTATATATTTGTGTGTTGGAAATATGATATAAAGTGCTTTTATGTTTAGAAAATAGCTTTTATGTCTTTTATATTTGTATATCTTCAAGATGAATGAAATATATGAAAACATGTATTTTAATGATATAAAATCAAATCTGTAGAACCCATTGTAAAATTTTGACATTTGGGTCCAAATTACTGTAATAGTTATAAGAAATAATAATTGGGACCCTCCCAGGTCAAGCAAATGCGAATACAAGAACTTTTAGACACTAAAATGTTAATTTTGCAAACTTTAGGGGCTAAATCGTAAAATCCAAAAATAAGGTGCAGCCACTTGTCCTAAAAATAATACAAACTTATTTTAAATATTATTCTGAACCTTTAGTCCAAATCTCACAAACAATGGGCTTCAAACGAGCCCTTAAGTAAAATTACCCTTGGGGCCAAAATGGAATTTTTCAGAAAATCGGTACTAAATCGAGAATTTTTCAAACTGCTATCAACCCATATACATACTACCCCAAAGAAATTATAAGACCGGAATCTCGTTAATACCTTTTTCGGTTTATGAGATATCCATTTTTAAAAGTATTGGGTCAAAAATAGTAATTTGGAAAGATTTTTTCTTGACCTATAATTTTTGAAAATATGACCCCGAGACCCTAAAAATATGATTCCTTAGAATTTTTAGAAAAATTAGAGACTAGCCTTATCTTATTCCGAGTTTGGGATCACAACTTATGAAATTTTAAACCCGACATAAATTTCCTCTTTAATTAAAATATTTTATTTTAAAATAAAATTTATCAAGGTCATAGAAAATTATTTTATTTTCTAACTTCAGTTTATTCATATAAATATTAAAATATTTTTTTAACTAAAAATTCTATTTTTTAAAATTATTATCCGAATTTATTCGGGATTTTCATATCGACTAATTGTCCCGTTAATATGGCGACTTTCTCGCCCGCATAACCGGAACCTTATTAAGAACTCCAATATAATACACTGAATTAATGAATAGAACTAGATTACCCCTCCGGTATATGTGCCGTGTCAATGACTGACTGACTGAATATTGGGCGCGACGAGTCTATGAACGTACCGGTCCTACTGACTGACTAACTAGGTTGGCGTCACACTTTCATGCGCAACCAACTGATATGAATTGACGGATTTGTGGAATGGATAAGTCGTGTATGGGATGGGTAGCTTGGCTATAGTCTCATGCCGACCGCTATTGTCCAACTCCCAATCTCGAGCCAGATAGGTGAGTCTGGCGGGCGATTGGGTCGTAGGATTTTGGGTATAATCATGATTATGACGTTCTCCGAGCTTAGTTGGCTCCACTGTGGAGACGTCGTGCCAACTGGGATAGCGGCTATAGCCCTATCGACAGGAGGGATAGGGTATACTGTTTGGGGAGATGAATTGACGGACTATCTGGGTTGGCGTCACATTTTCGTGCGCAACCAACTGATATGAATTGATGGACTGGCTGGGTTGGCGTCACACTTTCGTCGCAACCAACTTATCCGAATTGACGGATTGATTGTTAAATAATACTAATAAAATTATTAAGTATATGAGAATGTCATTGCACGTTTCTTGCATCAAAAATTCATGAAACGATTTTACTACATAAAGTATAAGCTCCACTTGCACACACTCACCACACCCACTGAGAATTTTTGTCTCACTCCCACCTATTTTTCCAACCAGAGGATGAGGTTTCGCCAGAAGAAGACCACAACGAAGATTCGAAGCAACTAATTAGCTCTCTAGTGTCTTTGGACTGTTAAGACAATTTGAATTTTATGGTTTCTTTAATGTATGGACAAATACTAAGAAATTTTCTTGTAATAGTCGGGCATAAGACCCGTAGGAAGTATGATTGTGACGAGGATTGTATTCTATTTTTCGATTCAGCGCGATTTGTACTCGACTTAGTTTTTTATTAATATTCATTATATTTTGGGATTTTGCTATTTCTGTTTGGGTTATATTAATGAATAAATGGGCGGCATGGTAAAACCGGCATAATTTAGATCGCCGTCGAGTCACGGCTCCCAATTTTGGGCGTGTGATTTGTGGTGTCGAGCTCGGTTTGTAAGAAGGAAACTTACACCGAAATGAACAGGAGATAGGTTCATCTGCCGTGGATTGGGTACCACTATTAGATGACATAAGTTGAGTCTTGGACACTATTTAAAAGTCGGCCTAAGTAAACCAATTATTCATTCGCAAAAGTAATAATCAAGCAATGATGCTTATCAAATCTTATGAAACGTATGAATACGGGAGGGTATTATGAATATCTTCTGCTACGTTATAATGGGAAGAAAATTTTGAGCTACACTTGGGGTTTATTAGGATTATTTTGCAGAATGATTATTTGAAGCTGACTGATGTGAACTTAGATTGGAAATAAGCGCCTCTAGGCCGCATAAGTTTTGATATTGAGATAATGATGATCCTGCATTAAATAGATACACTAAGTATGGATATCATCTTGAATTTGAAAGGAATTATTTCAAGAGAGAATTTGGGGACCAAATTCCTTTAAGGAGGGGAGGATGTGAGGCCCCGGATTTTTTATACCATATACGACATGATCCCGATATATTATCAATATTAGCATTACTTAATTACATGATAATGCAATTTATTTATGTTTATTACTTAAATTTAATAACTATTATCATTTTCTTACAACTTGATTCGGTAAAAAGTGCTCGTTCTTTAGTATTTGAAAAATAAAATTTTTGTCGCAATATTTTTATGAAGACGATACTTACATTTATTCATTTTCCATAAAACTACTATTGCTCAATCGATCAAATAAATTTTATTTAAAAGAAACTATGTCTTAATTTTGAAATTTTGAAATATCCTTTTCGATAAACTCAACATTTTACTCCAAATATATTATCTTGAGTTAACAAAAAATTATTATGATTTTTGAAATTCTTGGCATAAATTAAAGTAGTGAACCTATTTTATTAGAAAATAATTTTATGCTTTACAAGCAAGCTATTTCATTTTCTGATCTATTAAAACCATTTACTACTAATTTGATACTTTAACAAAGACAATGACTCATGTTTTGAAAGTTCTTGTAGTAAAATTTCAATTTCTGAAAGAATAGTATTCGAGATTTATTTTGTTAAAAATTCGATCTTTATATTAAAATAGCTAAGTGTCTCATTCATGATTTGTTGAACTAATTACTACTCAATTTAGCTAATGGATATATCATTTATACTTAAAATTATTTTTATTTTATAGTTTATATTAATAACACCTATTTTCACTTCTTTAATGATTGTCGATTTCTTTCAACTTTCAACAAAATATATTAACCAGTTGGATTTCTCTCTTAACAACTTTTTTTTGTCGCATAATATTTATTTAAATATTTTATTAATTTAAAAAATTACGTTTATATATTTCGAAATAATTTTTATAATTTGATTAATTGCTTGATTAATATATTTGACTTGCCTTATTGTTTCTAATTCAATTTAATACCTTAGATTATAAGTGATGGTATACTACTTGGGAATTGCTAGATACAATATAACTAGATGACTAATTATAAGTGATATATATATATAAGACTTGATTTATATAAGAGGACATGCATGTCTTGTCTTTTCCCTTTTGTCTTTTTCCCCTTGTCTTATTCACTCCAACTTGCAAGCTTTCCCAACCCCAAGAGACAACTTTTGCATTTTTCCATGCAAGCATGAGCCACATTTGCAAGCCTCCAAAAAGACACACTTGAGTTCCTAGTGTAAGAGAGGGAGCTAGAAGAAGAAGACTTATCATTTTGTTCATACACCACTTCTTCATCTATACTTAGTTATTTCACAAGAACACATACAACTCTTCTCTACATCTTCTTCTTTAGTTAAACACTTTACAAAAAAAAAAAGGGACACAACACTCTCTCAAACAAATAGGGCCAAAATTATAAGGTAAAAAGGGTGAAGATTGTGACTTTAGAAGGAAGAAGCTAAGGATTAAGGTAAAGTTTTGCAACCACAATTTTCCTTACATCTTCTCCTTTTCTCCATTTTCTTCATTTTTTGACACCCTAAACCACCCTTGTAGGGCCTTCCCTAAGGAGATAAGGGACCTTGAGGAGACAACTTCTACCTAAGACACAACAAGGTGGGTGAAATTTTTCTAAAACTCATGACTTTATTTGCATAAAATAGCATGAATTTATATGTTATATTTTGTTTATATTTCTGGAAAAAAATTCAGTTTTTATTCTTGAAATTCTCGGGAAAAAAAATGTGTGTGTGTGTTCATTATGTCAAAAGTGATTTTACTTAGAAAAAAATAGCTTTTGTATGCTTGTATACTTTCTTTTGGTAAGAATGTATATATTTCATTTTATGATATATTTCTGGAAATTTTCAGTTTATATTTCTGGAATAATTTCGAAAATTATATATATGTGTATTGAGATTAGGCCAAAAGTGATTTTGCATAAAGAAAATAACTTTTGTATGCTTTTAGGCCTTCTTGTTATGTATATATTCAAAATAATTGAGAATATGAGAAATACATTTTTAATATGTTATATTCATATTCTGGACTTTGGATTTGTGAACAAAATCGGGTTCGGGGCACTTTTACAAATAAGGTAAAATATAGGGCCAAAAATGATAAAACTGAAAACTGTAGAACCCACTGTAAAATTTTGACATTTGGGACTGAAATTACTGTAATAGTAATGAGAAATAATAATTGGGACCCTGCGGGTCAAGCAAATGCGAATACAAGAACTTTTAGACACTAAAATGTTAATTTTCCAAACTTTAGCGGCTAAAGCGTAAAATCCAAAAATAGGGGGTCAACCAGATCCGAAAGCCTTCTCCGCCAAGGTAAGGGCTTAGTTGAACCCAAGCCGAAAATTTGAGCAAGGGTTGAAGAAGGCCGATTTTGGAGAGCTTGTAGGCTAGAAGGTGGTGATTTTTAAGCACTCAAGAAGCTAGGATAAGGTAAAGTTTTGCCCCAATATTTTCCCTATCTACTTCTTCTTCTTTTTTCATTTCTTACATCCTTAACACCCTAAAAACCACCAAATAGGGACTGTTTTAAGCTCTTGAGGGGACCTAGAGGGGACTTACAAAAGCTAAAAGCAACTTTTAACAAGCACAAAGAAAAGGTGGGTGAATTCTTCTAAACTCTTTTTTTTTTGCATAACAAAATAGCATGATATATGTGTTTTTCTCTATTATAAATGTCTGGAAAAAAATCTCAGTTTTATTCTGAAAAAAAAATTCGAAAAAGATAAATAAATAATAAAGATAACAATAAATTATGTGTATATGAACTTATGATAAAAAGGCAATTTTGCATAGGAAAAATAGCTTATGTATGCTATTATGCTTTAGTTTGACATGAATGTATGTGATTCATTTTATTATATTTCTGGAAATTTTTAGTCTTTTAATATTTCTGCAATTTTCGAAATTTATATATTTGTGTGTTGGAAATATGATAAAAAGTGCTTTTATGTTTAGAAAATAGCTTTTATGTCTTTTATATTTGTATATCTTCAAGATGAACGAAATATATGAAAACATGTATTTTAATGATATAAAATCAAATCAGAGAACCTTTGTAAAATTTTGACATTTGGGTCTGAAATTACTGTAATAGTAATAAGAAATAATAATTGGGACCCTCCGGGTCAAGCAAATGCGAATACAAGAACTTTTAGACACTAAAAAGTTAATTTTGCAAACTTTAGGGGTTAAACTGTAAAATCCAAAAATAAGGTGCAGCCACTGTCCTAAAAATAATACAAACTTATTTTAAATATTATTCTGAACCTTTAGTCCAAATCTCACAAAAAATGGGCTTCAAACGAGCCCTTAACGGTAAAATTACCCTTGGGGCCAAAATGGAGTTTTTCAGAAAATCGGTACTAAATCTGAGAATTTTTCGAAACTGCTTTCAACCCATATATATACTACCCCAAAGAAATTATAAGACCTGGAATCTCGTTAATACCTTTTTCGGTTTATGATATATCCATTTTTAAAAGTATTGGGTCAAAAATAGTAATTTGGAAAGATTTTTACTGACCTATATTTTTTGAAAATATGACCCCGAGACCCTAAAAATATGATTCCTTAGAATTTTTAGAAAAATTAGAGACTGGCCTTATCTTATTCCGAGTTTGGGATCACAACTTATGAAATTTTAAACCCGACATAAATTTCCTCTTTAATTAAAATATTTTATTTTAAAATAAAATTTGTCAAGGTCATAGAAAATTATTTTATTTTCTAACTTCAGTTTATTCATATAAATATTAAAATATTTTTTTAACTAAAAATTCTATTTTTTAAAATTATTATCCGAATTTATTCGGGATTTTCATATCGACTAATTGTCCCGTTAATATGGCGACTTTCTCGCCCGCATAATCGAACCTTATTAAGAACTCCCATATAATACACTGAATTAATGAATAGAACTAGATTACCCCTCCAGACTCGTGCCGTGTCAATGATTGACGATGAATATTGGGCGCGATTTAGTCTATGAACGTCATTCAGGTCCTCTTGATCGATTAACTAGGTTGGCGTCACACTTTCGTGCGCAACCAACTGATATGAATTGACGGATTTGTGGAATGGATAAGTCGTGTATGGGATGGTTAGCTTGGCTATAGTCTCATGCCGACCGCCATTGTCCAACTCCCAATGTGAAGCCCTCGATTTTTATTCGAACATGTACTTATCACGTATCGTCTTTGTACTATTTGACAATTCTACCGCGTCGCTTTGACGTGTAAATATTAATGATAAATATATTTCGTCTTTAATTTCCCTTATTTATTTCTTGTGATCATAATCATTTATTAATTTTATTTCACAATTATGATCACTCGATCGATCATCATTATTAATATTTGTGTACTCATTAGTCACCTTAGAATTTTTGGAGACTATTTATTTTAGAGATTTATACCTTATAGAATTAAGAATTCGATTTAGATTAAATGATCATGAGACTTATAAGTGATCAAGGAGATCACTAATTATTTGAAGATTGATATTATTCATCTTTTATCACCAATTTGGGACAAAAAGAAAATATATGGAAATACCACAAATACCCTTAGGTGGACGGTCATGATGTATATTTGGTGTAGATACATCTCCCAACTCTTGTACATGTACACCTTGTGTATTCATCTTGTGTATTTTTACACCATTAATTCAAATATTATACACAATATCTTATACACCAATTCTTTATTATAAACTTACCCAACATGTTGGAGGCTTCCCAACATTCCATGCCAACATCCTCCTCAATTCCTTCAATTTCATCCTCTCATGCAAGACCACACTTTGACCAATGCCTTTGTCCCCATGCTAGAGACAAGTTGGAAGACATAGAATTTGACCAAAAAATTTGTCTCCTCCCCCTCTCCACCTCAATTTTCATCCATAACACCTTGAGGATCAAAAACATTTGATCAAAATATCATTTTCATCCAACACATTCATAATTCAAGCATTTTCTCCAACTTCTCTCTATAATCTCCAATATCTCTCTAAGTATATCTTCATCCACTCCTTCATATCTTCAAGAACACTTCCTCATATCTTCAAATCTTCAAACACCATATCTTCAAATCTTCAAACAACATTCCTTCACATCTTCAAATCTTCAAACACCATATCTTCAAATCTTCAAACACCATTCCTTCACATCTTCAAACCTTCAAACAACATATCTTCATATCTTCAAATCTTCAAACACCATATCTTCAAATCTTCAAAAACCATCCCTTCACATCTTCAAATCTTCAAACACCATATCTTCAAATCTTCAAACACCATTCCTTCACATCTTCAAACCTTCAAACAACATATCTTCATATCTTCAAATCTTCAAACACAATTCCTTCACATCTTCAAACATCCTTCACAACTTCAAGAACATCTTCTTCATATCATCAAACACTTCTTCTTTCTTCAAACAACTAAACAAAAACAAACATTCTTTCTACTCAAATCATAAAATTCGAACCATCACTACCAAGGTAAGGAAAATGTCTTTTTCAATCCATTTTTGATATCACCTAACTCATCTCTTTCACCTTCTAATTTAAGTTTGATTTTTGATTTTGAGGTATACCTAGAAGACCTTTGAAGTTGTTAAGAGACTTGTCATCTTGAAGAAAATTGTGAAGAAGTTGGACTATAAGGTAAGAAATGGAATTTTTGGTACCTTCTTCTTCACCCCTATTAATTTAGAATTTTAACACCAAAATTATCATTTTGAGGTGATTAGGGGCTGACCTTGGAACTTTGTTTAAGTGGTGATCAAGTTCTTAAGAGACCATCAATTTTTGACTACAACTTTCAACTACACAAGGTAAGTGTGGTACCTTTGGCCTATTCCTTCTCTTTTTCCCTCCTTGGTTCAAATCTTCATTTTTCTAACTCAAACCTCCTTGTATTATTGGACTTAGGGGCTGCCTTAAGTGAGGATTAAAATCCTCAAGGTCTTGTGACACCACTTTACACCAATCAACCGAACAAACAAGGTGGGTGGAAAAATCCTTTCAACTTCTAGGTGTTTTAATTCATAAAAATGCATGTAGTATTTTGTTATTGAGCATTTGAGATATATATTATGTATTGCATGCTATTTTCTTGTATCAAGTTGAAAAAATTTCTCAAGTGTTGCTCAAAATGCGATTTACCGAAAATTAGGACATACATGTACACTTTATTGTCATATTTGATAAATCCTTGTATGAGATGGATATGTATGTTTATGACTCTTGAAATCTATGTTTTTTATGGCCTATAACCTGGACAAGTCGAGCATAATTGATTAAATTTCGATTTTTGGACTTAAAATGCAAAAATGGAAAGTTGGTGGACTTAAGTGCAAGAAAATAAAACTTAAGGGACCTCTCTGTAAATTTCGATTTTTTGGACTGTACTCAGGTTCAAAAATGTTGTTTTAACATTTTAATAAAGTTTTAAGAGTTTTTAGATAAATAAAATCAACCCTTAAAAGCCCAAGGACTAGATTGTAAAATTTGAGAAGTTTAAGGGCTATTTTGCAAATTTCGAAACTGTACCAGACCCTAAATTTAAAATTTTAAATTTTAACTCTTAAGGGACTGGAAATAACATATTTTAAGTGTATTCCAAAAATCCAAGTGTTTAGAGCTTGGAAAGAAATTTTATAAAACTTGAGGGACCAAATTGTAAAAGATTAAACTTGAGGACCCAAATGAAATTTCCAGGACTCATACAGCCCATGTACCTGGAAATACTATACCTATAACATAATTATATTTTGGACCCAAAGTTCAAATTTCATAACAATTGGACCCCTAAAAGCCTTAAAGGCAATTATTTCAAAATGGGACAAAAATGAGATTTTCAAAAGTTGAGGGACCTATACTTATGACGTTTTAAAACCGCTTTTGTCCCAATATCCCACTAACCTTAGTGACATTTTCCAACTGGAATCACATTAGAAGCCCTTCCGGTTTGTGAGTTCCGATTATTTTAAACTTAGGGCCCGAAATGACAATTTTAACAATTTTGGGGCCAATGTGAGAATTTTATAAAAACTCGACCTCAAAACTTTAAAAACCTGAATCTCTGAACAATTTAGAGAATTTAGGAACTGACCTCATAATTTTTCAAGGTCGGGACATTTATTTATTTAACTTTTAACCCCAAAAGTATTGGTTTTTTGACAAAACGGGCTAATTGTAAATTTTATTTTTATAAGGACCTAACTCAAATTATTTTCTTTTAAAGAAACAGCCCTGGACTCTCTTACTTTAATATTTAATTAAAATATTTTAATTTCTCAAAAACCCTTGACTTATCGGATCGCTTTTGACCGATTAATACCCGATCGCGGCGACTTCCCTCGTCTTGCAATTTGAATCTATAACGGACTTATGTTCCACCTAATCGTTCAAGATATCGAAGATTGCTTATCCTCCCGATAATCATCTTCATCCAAATAACTCCACCAACGCCATAATTACCTTACGCAAATTTTTCGAAAACTTTTCATGAATCGCTTCCCGAATCAATAATACTTTCATTGCTGGTTGACTACATGAACTTGTGTTTACTTTCTGCTTGAGTCAACTTGGTGTGTCGAGCTCACAAATCGGAATGGATACGTCGGGGATGGGAAGGCAGCTGGCTGCTATTCCACTCTTCCGCCCCATCGCCCTAATCCCGCAACCGAGGGACGGAGTTTGTCAAGGAAGCGGGTCGTAGTACTTGAGGTATAATCATGATTATGACAAATCCGAGCCTTGCTAGCTCCACCGTGGATTTTGTCTTTGCCTATGGAGCGATAAGGTGATAGGTCTTGGACCATCTTGCTCGGGAGTTACAAGGAAGAACGAAGGAATCGCCCCGATCCACACGACCCGGAGTTAATCGACCCGTTGGTTGGCACTACAAATCCACGCAACCGCTTACTTGTATTGCATAGGTTGGCGCTACAAACCATCACGAAACCGCTACTTTGTCTTGCATAGGATTGGCGTTACAAACCGTCATTTAATCCTCCTGCCGCTTGAACCATAGTGCTGCGTGACCACGAACTATTTTTCTTAAATCGTGTATAAGTATATTACTTAATATAATTATCACGACGCTTGTGGATCGTGTGTGTGAAATCATGCATCATCTCTCACGCGTTTTCATACAACTAAATTTCTCGCATTAACTATTTATATCGCCACGCTTGCACACGATCACCCCATCCACCGAGATTTTGTCTCATTCACTCCTGTTTTCTAACCTTTAGATGAAGAGTTCGCCAAGACATCGAACCTACCGCGATTGAATCCCTATCCGTGATGTGGAGCGACAATTCCTTTTACTTTTATTTGTTGTTGGACTCCTTCATTTATTTTTGTTTGGACTGTAAGTTAATTCAGATAATCTTTTGGGTTGTATTCGGATACCGCCAGACTTTAAGATTGTAATCTGTACTCGTGTTTATTTTAATTCCGCTGCATTAGACTCTATTTCACTTGGAGTTTTGTATCTTTGGTTTAGACTGTTGATTTATTTCTGTTTAAGTGATTGATCGTTGTTGCGTCACGTTTGGGGTGTGACACCCAATCTCGAGCCAGATAGGAGAGTCTGGCGGGCGATTGGGTCGTAGGATTCTGGGTATAATCATGATTATGACGTTCTCCGAGCTTAGTTGGCTCCACTGTGGAGACGTCGTGCCAACTGGGATAGCGGCCATAGCCCTATCGACAGGAGGGATAGGGTATACTGTTTGGGGAGATGATGTTTGATCAACACTTCTCTGCCGTATAAGGTGGTCTGGGTTGGCGTCACACTTTCGTGCGCAACCAAGCGATATGAATTGACGGACTATCTGGGTTGGCGTCACACTTTCGTGCGCAACCAACTGATATGAATTGACGGACTATCTGGGTTGGCGTCACATTTTCGTGCGCAACCATCTGATATGAATTGATGGACTGACTGGGTTGGCGTCACACTTTCGTGCGCAACCAACTTATCTGAATTGACGGATTGATTGTTAAATAATACTAATAAAATTGTTAAGTATATGAGAATGTCATTGCACGTTTCTTGCATCAAAAATTCATGAAATGATTTTACTACATAAAGTATAAGCTCCACTTGCACACACTCACCACACCCACTGAGAATTTTTGTCTCACTCCCACCTATTTTTCCAACCAGAGGATGAGGTTTCGCCAGAAGAAGACCACAACGAAGATTCGAAGCTACTAATTAGCTCTCTAGTGTGCTGGACTGTTAAGACAATTTGAATTTTGTGGTTTCTTTAATGTATGGACAAATACTAAGAAATTTTCTTATAATAGTCGGGCATAAGACCTGTAGGAAGTATGATTGTGACGAGGATTGTATTCTATTTTTTGATTCTGCTGCGACTGTACTCTGACTTAGTTTTTTTTATTAATATTCATTGTATTTTGGGATTTTGCTATTTCTGTTTGGGTTATATTAATGAATAAATGGGCCGGCATGGTAAACCGGCATAATTTAGACCGTCTGAGTCACGGCTCCCAATTTTGGGGCGTGACAAGTTTTATACCAAAGAATTTCGTTAGATGTTGTTAGGGAGTCGATACAAGTTATGGTAGCCGAAAATGATCGAAAATAATGAAAAAACATGTTTGGAAGGAAGAAATCACGTTTGAGGAAGAGAAAAACGGAGAAAAGATCACATAACATGATGTCGTAGTACCGCGCCAATGGGTAGGTCAAAATTGGACGGAGAGAGCAAGCGTTGGAGTCTTTGCAGTGCAGGGGGGAGCACGCAATGCGCATTGAGGAGCAGCAACAAAGTCATTTTAGTGGCTGCAGTACTTGCTAGGGTCTTACAGCGTGTACTGGGCCAAAAATTGTAATTTAATTCTTATCGGGCTTTTGACAATTTTAGGGCTATAAATACAACCAAACGCATGGAACAAAGGTTGGACATTATTTTGAGCACAATGCAAGACGAGAAATACATAGCAAGGGTTTGTGGCGATAATTGAAGACATCTCTCATTTGGACACAGCATATTTTCTTTTCTCTTTTCAATTTCTTCTTTGTTTTCTTTGTCTATCTTTGAGATGTATATTTAGTTTTTCATGGGTTTTTGTATATCCATCATCATGAGCTAAATCTATTCTCTAGGGGATTGATGTAATCAACATTTGAACCTATGTTTTGACTTTCAGTTTATTTGATTCCTATGTTATTAAATCTATTTGTGCTATTTGAATTGATTGCATCTGAATTATCTGATCAACAATTTAGATTGTTTGGTGTATTTGATTTGAGATTCGAGAGAGGTAATTGAACGCTTGGCCATAGAATAGCATAAATTAGGGTTTTATAGAACTGAGAGGTTTATGAATCTTTCGAAGTCTGCGATATAGTATTCATTGAGCACATTAGGGTTTAATTTATGATTTTTATAGAGATATCGAATTCAAGATTGAAACCTAAAATCACTTGGCACTCGAGAGAGGAAGTGATAACGGTAGGAATATTGGGCTTATAGATTATTGGCATGTGATTAATAAATTTGGATTGATAACATAGAGGATAACCAGGTGAATCAACCTCTAGAATTCATATTTACTATGTGTTTGATAATTTGCACGAACGAGTTTGTTTCTATAATTATAGGTTTATTTTTAGTTAATCAAAACTATATTTCTTCGATTATCTAGATAGAATTAAGCAATTATAATTACCGTACTTAGTATAAAATCTGATATCAATCTTGTGGAGATGATAATCTCACTTCTAAATCTATACTAAAACTTGACACCGTACGCTTGCGGTAAGAAATCCACGAACACACACACACACACACACACACACATATATATATATATATATATCTTCCAATTTATTGTGTCAATCCTTTGTGAAAATAACATGGAATTATAATAATACTGAAATAGGGAATGTTGAAATAGTAATGTCATAGGAGTTCAAAAAGGTACTAACATTAATTCATACATATCTAGTCATTCTCTTATATGTATGCATGGCATATATAACCTTTTGAATTTGAAACACCTACTTCACATATATATTTCTTTCAATACGTTGTGTCAATATTTTAGAAAAATGGCATGAAATTATAATAATAACAAAATAGGGAATGTTGAAATAGTAATATCGTAGGAGTTAAAAAAGGTAGTAACATTAATTCATACATATCTAGTCATTCTCTCATATGTATGGATCATTAAATATATATAACCTTTAGAATGTAAATACTTATTTCACATATATTTCTTTCATCACATTGTGTCAATCCTTTTGGGGAATGACATGGAATTATAATATAATGAAAATGGGAAAATAATAAAGGAAAAATATAGATTAATACAGAGAACATAACTCCCATGGCCACTTCTGAAAACATTTGTCAAACTTTGTCATTAGAAACACTCAACTCACACTCACACACATAAAACTCAATCACATTTCTCTCTCAACACACACAACCGTCTGTAAATCTTATGATTCGGCGGAGAACCCTAGGAACATACAAACTATCTCTAATTAAAAATGGCTGAAAATTCAGAACATGCACAAGTAAGATGAATGCAAAGCATTTGAATTTTTTTTCCTATTGTTGAATTATGATTTTTGAAATTATTTTTGCAATTTATTTCTAATTTGCAAGCAGTAATCTTTAGCAGTGTCACACCCAATCTCTTATGTTCCCTCAAAAACTTCAAAAAGTGTCAGGTATCTTTTATTTATTAAGTTTTTTTAAAGAATTTATTCATTAAGTTTTTAGAAAACCTGTTTTGAGTTTTGGTGCATTGACAAATTTGTTACCTAATATATGATTTAAGGATGAGATTCCACATTTGTTTATAAAAAACAAATTTATAAAATAAATCAGAAGAAAATTCATTCAAGAGGGCATAAAATTCATTTCCTGGTGTATTGTAACACTTGAATAATAGATTCTTTCGCTGCAATAAAAGAAAGTGTTAGCGATATAAGATATATTCCAAGTAATATAATATTTAAGTGATCACTAATTATCACTATTCTAAAAATCCCCGCCTAGCCCCGATTATTCCCGCTTAGGCGCTAGGCCCCCCTTGTACACGTATGTTAATCTTTCGATTAGGCCCCGCCTAACACCATCCAGGTCCCGCCTAGCCCCGATTAGTCCCCGCCTAGGCGCTAGGCCCCAGTCTGCCACTCGATTAGCGCCTAGCGCTTTTTAGAACACTGCGAATTATACATATTTAGTGACAATAATTTTTTTTGTTGCAATGATGAATTTCACTAGTTCAATGTTGGAAACACTTGTATATAAGTTGTAAAAATAAAAAAAGAAACTTTTTTGTATTGGTACTGAGTTATCACAATACATAATTCACCTTTTGTTTGACTCCATTGTTGTTACTATTAAGTTTGTGAGAATCTTTATTGTAGCAAATCAATTGTTATCTCGTAACACTAATTATTATAAACAACTATGATATTACCACTGAATATTTTGTCACTAATATTATTTATTCTGTTTTTGTGGTATTTGAGGTAACTTATACAATCATGCATATAATTATTTTTATAAAACTAATTAATTGGTTATGTAACTTTTGTAAGCTGAATTCATCAAGTGTCGATATAGAAGATTTTAATGGGGTGCAAGGGCCCAATTTTGATGTGGTGTTGTCACCAGATCCCATTTCATATACATTGATGACTACAGTACCAGAGCCTCAGGTACAATATACTACTCCCGCGGTCTCTCATCTCTCCCCCAGTATGTGGATGTGTTAATCAGTATATATTCTTTCAATGAAAAATTTAAACAAACGGGATTTACAAATTATACGAGCATTTCTTCTTTTTTATATTTGCCATTTTTTGGTCTCTCTTGTTTAGTTCTTCATTAATATTTTTGTCAGATTTTATGAAAGATCTATTCTAGAGGAAAATAATTTTTCCAATTATGTAACATTGATTACGTAAGGATTTAATCCTCTAAGTAGTCGTCTTTAAATTTTGGTCCAATATCATTCAACCGTTTTTGACATTTAGACCATTTTTTATTGGAATTTTGTAATTTTACCTTAATTATATTACTAACTAGGACCGATGGGTGATAATATGCCAAGCAGTACTCTTCCACTCCTATAATACCTATGCACTATTGAGATCCATGAAACAACATCCGTATCCACCAAACCCTCAAACAAACTGAGTACTCATTCATAAAAATATTCAATCAAAATGGGCTACTCCATCTTAAAAATGTTCCCTCATACAATCTCTCAACCTCATCAAACCAGCCTACATTTATAAAACCCAATCTTTTGTTTGAAGCAAGACACAACATTTCGCACTGGCATCCATAGAAACAATCCAAAAGGTTGTTCCACCCAACTCACTCTATTCGTATACCTTACATAAGTCATAATCATAACATTCCATGTTGCAATAGTCCTTTAGGGCATTTTAATCGAACAATTGTCTCATATTTATGATCTCACTATTGTTTTCTAATCCAAGACCATGGTGGCCTAAGAAATGATAAAGCACCAAAATGAAGAATGATGAAGGAAGAAGAAGAAATGTGGGGAAAGAATTGTTGTATTCTTGTGTGAATGAGGAAGAAAGATGGAGTTTCCCATTTATCCAACAGGAAATGGAGAGAATGGGTTAAAAAATGTGGCGTGCAAGTCATGTGATAGAATCCGGTGGAAAGTTCCATAGAGATTCTGTTTGATAATGTAATTTGGCAATGGAGTTTCCAAAATAAAAAAACGGCAGTAAACTCGCAGAAACCCTATAGTACAGGTTGCAAAATCAATAATTAGCAATGTCATTTCCAATTTGTAAAACACATTCAACATAAAGCAAATTCATTTGGGACCATACATATCCACCCCTAATTTACAAGCCTACTTCTTTAATGAATATCGTTATATGAACTTTAGCATACAATACCTTAGAAAACCTCTCTCTAATGGGGATACTATATTGAGTAACCAAATATCGATAAAATTCTATCGCACAACAACTTTATTTTTACAACAAATCTCCATTTAAATTTATTGAAATTCTTATTTTTCGTCAAGACAAACATACATTACATAATGAAAGGTGCATTCAACTTTGTTGGATGAGTAATAATTATTAATTAAGCTATTGGCTTCCAGTTCTTATATCATGAGCCGTCGAATTTGAAAAAAAGAGTTTATATTATCCTGGAATTAATAAATGGAACGTGAAACATATCTATAAAAAGAACTTCAACATCCAAAAAAAATGCTTATACATGAGACTTAGATATACTAAAGTATCTCAACATTAATTTTTTTTTAATTTCATTTAATGTTAGCGAAAAAGATAAATTGAATTATCTAATTATTTCAATGTCTAGACGAAGGTAAATTAGTTTGCTATATTTTTACCGCTGAATTACTTAAACTGTATTTTTCTTACTTCTCCGTCAGTCATTCTTGAAAATCCATATGTAAATAAATTACCACAAATTTATTAATGGATACAAAATGCCGGCAAATCCTTGTCGATAATCTTTAATTCATAAATGTATTTACATGCCCATTGATAGTTTACCGACAAATTTGCCGATAGAAAATTATAGAAACTTCATCGACGATGGTCATTGGGACGACCATTCTGATGATATTTTTTTCATTGGAATACCGATGGAATTTCCCTCAGTATTTACCAACTGACTCTACATCTGTTTTTTACCAATAGGTTTTTATCCGTTTGTAATGTACAAATATTAACTATGGATTTTTATCCATCAGTAAATTGAAAATTCCACCTAATTTTTTTAAGAATATTAAATCAATAAAAAAATCAATGTCTTTTACAAATACCGACGAACTGCAATCTGTTGGTAATAGTTTTTTTTTTAATATTGCTTGATTTTTTTAAAAAGTTGGTGGCTTATAACTTGTACACACAAAAAATATCCAACTCACGATGCATAAATTTTTTTATCAAATCCATTTTCAAATTAAAATTACTTATTATACTATATTGTGAATTCTTATTTACAAAACACAGTAAGCATTCTAATGGTATCTAATGGGGAGAGTCATCCGGTTTAGATAGTCTCTATTCTATTATAATGTTTCATCATCAAAATCAATGCAGTATCCTAACATGTACAATTTATAATCCAACAATCTAACAACTCCTATCACCTAAAAACTCACCAAATGAACACCAATATTCATTGCTAAAAAAACATCAATATTTCCAACATGAAACAATGATGAAATAAACAATAACACAACACTAGTATCAAGTTAACACATTCAAGTATACCACCATCACACAAACACCTACGAATAACCAACAAGTCCCAACACCAAACCACACCAAACAAACGCTGACATATAATAAGTTGTCTTAATTTACCAAAATTCTTCGAAGTAGTCGTCCTTCAGATAATATGGGACGTTCTTCCAACCATATCCATTTTGGTTGATCTTCTATTAGTGGATATTAGTTATATGGCATGAAGTGCTGACAAACATCAACCATAAAAACATGTTCATTCTCACATGAGTATGGTTGAAAAGTGAAATAAAAAATAAAAGAGCGTGTACGTAAAATAATATCGCCCTCTATTTAACATTTAGGAATAGTAGCATGTGTCATGAATGTGCAACAAAAGTATAGATCAAAGGGCAGCATGAGATAGAGTGGTTGGAATGTTGTGAGATGATTTGGATAACATGGTATCATCTAGATCCATCGTATCTCCCTCGTCTACAAGTATAGATGATGGGGCCTTCTCCATGTATGATGCACATGAGGAGGAGACATTCCATTGCCCTGTCCCTGTCCCTGTGTGCCTTGTGACACTCTAATTCTAGTCATATGAAAGAATAAAACAGTCAAATTGTAACTCATAGTTTCCATTTATTGAAAATTGTCTCAGTAATTAAAAGATACATAAAGTTGAAACAATTTATATAACAAAAATACTTATTAACAAGTGTTCAAATCTATAATAGTCTATATATATGTAATAACATAAACATAATACAATTATACAATATGAAAGTATCTAACGTGCACTATCATTTTTTTTATGTACTACATTAGCATTAACCCCATCCTTGTTTGTTTCTTAATTTGTCCCTAGCTCGCCCTCGGTGTCAACTATGGGTGGCAAATCATGTTATCGTGTCGTATTCGTGTCACACTATCGTATTTTAGTGTTATCTATTTTATTTGATCTTTAATATAATAATAATTATAATTTTAAATTAATTTTTAATTTCGTGTTCTTATCATGTCGTGTCATATTGTGTCGTGCTTTGTCATGATTTTTGTCTCTATAATTGTGTTTGTAATCGTGTCCTGTTTGTGTCGTGCTTTATTGTATGTGTCACGGTCACTCATAGCCACCCCTAGTCAACCACTTCATCTCCAAGTTTTATTACATTATCAATTGGGTCGCACAACTATATGGGGACATCATCTAATATTACATAATTATTTGTATCTATGATTTTCATTTCAAATGAAGGGTATATAGTCAACTCGATAAATTCTATATTGGATCTAGGTTTGGTCTTACATGTCACCCACCATTCTATCTTGTCGCGTTGCAAACTTAAATAAATAAACATGCATTGCTTGAGTAGCTAACAATAAATGGATTGTGTCAATTCAATACAAACTTATGATTAACATCTACAAAATTATCCTCCTAAATGACAACACGAGATATCCGAGATGCACAACTTTCAACAAATGACCACAATAATCATTCTCATCTTCACCGTAGCTTGTACCTTTAATACAAACTCTATTGTTATGCGTAATAGATATATTCAATTCATGCCAAATTATGTGGAATTTGTATCCATTCACTAAATACCCAGGATAAATTGCCATGAATCTTAATGGGTTTTGCAATAGCCCTCATTTAATCATTGGTAACATTATTCACACAATCTTGTCCCTATTAAGATCACACGGTAATAGTAGTATTAGATAATTTAGCGATTCAAATGCACTTTTAAGAACATAGTTAAAGCGTTTAAAAAATCTCATGTAGCTGTTAAACCATTTGTCAAAATCATTTTTCAATTTGCAATTGAGATCAACATTTATAATATTTGGTTCCCCCACTTTACATGTTCAATGTATACCCTTCAAAAAATTAGGAATTAACAACTTATAAACATTAATTAGATGTACACTTATTAGATGACGTTCTTAGGAGCGAATGCATACTTTATAAATAGTTCGACCTTATCACAATTCCTTAAAACGTAAGCTTTCAAGCCGCATTATATTAATCGCAGTCCTTAAAATAAAGTTCTCCATTCGGATGGCTCGACCAATCGTTTTGAATACCACAATAAATTCTTCGTGGTAATATGTGTCGCCACATTCATGTTCATTTCAAGGCAATTTTCTATTATTCGTAGATGCATTGTCCCTAAAAATGCAAAAGGTTAATGCCTCTTCCACCAAGTATGAGTTTGATATAGATCCATCAACCTCTATTTTCTTTTAGATTATTTTCAATGCAAAGGTGCTCGGAGAATGTCACATAGGTGAGAAATTATTGCAATGTTATAGATAACTTAGAATGAGCTTTTAAAAATTAATACCTGTCAAATGGATATATCCACTTATACTACAATAGACTAGTGATTCTTGCTTCATAGGCCAAGTAAACTGATAGATGCTCCATTGAGTAAAACAAATGGGCGGGAGAGAGGATGTTCAAGTCTACACTAAGTCACCGGTTCTTCCCCCACCTTGATTGAACCATATAATTAGTCTAAACAATTGTCGATGTAAGATCTTTAATGAAAGAACAAACTCAATTCTGTAAGAGCCATCAAAATCGATTGAGGAAGGAGTTCATGGAATGAATTGGTAATAACCTCTCCCTAATCATGTGACAATCATTGCTTTTCATCCATACAACTTTAATCTCTAACTATCTACAAATTGACCTAAGTTTGTTGCATATCCATTGGAGAATTAGATATTATTTCGTTCACTCATCCACCCAATAAAAATTTTGAATGTTTATCAAGTGTCTAACAAGGCTTTGAAGTACTTTCGGTCATAGTGTCCGCTTCAAATCAAGACAATGAAAATATTCGATCGATTCCTCCATTGATTTATGTGTATATTTCGTTTTCTCTTTAATATTCATCATCATGTTGAAGACATTAACAAACACATTTTTTCTCTGTAAGTATGATATCTAAATTATAACTTATACCAAATTAGAGCTCCAATATGGCAAATCTCAAAAGACGTTTCTTTTCTTTTAACCACATGTTTTGGATATATGCCCATTTACAATTGTTGCATCCACAGGGACCTTCTTTTGACCTAGCATGTCTATCTCATTGAGAATACGGATCCCTCCCACAACTCTCTCTATAAATCTGTCCACATATAAGCATACATATGTACATATATGTATCAATCTACAAACATCATATTAATTTGAATATATATACATATATGCACATATATGTTAGTGATTGCTTGCTCCATGTTTTACTTTGTTAAAATACTTTATTAATTTTGTTTCGAATATGGATTTATTCATAAGGTATAGTATCATAAGGCTCAACAAAGATGCAACTCATTTTGGAAGTAAATTATCTTTTTATTTTATTTCATGCAAAGTATTGTGTCATCCATACTTATCGAAAAATAGGTTGAGTCACATTATAAATGACAATGCTCTCATGGTGGAGGGGCATGAAGATATGCTTTTTATTGCATTTGTTGTTGATGATAAATTGCTCTTGTTGAACCAAAGTAAAATTTACTATGAAAAAAGAGTGAATTTGATGTGGAAAATGAATTGGAGGATGAGTACAAAAGCCTTTATTTTATTGACAAATATCATTTAAAAACATTTGGCCCCAACCAAGGACAGAGCTAGACATATATATATATATATATATATATATATGTATATTTGTTTTGGAAGGGGGGAGGCTAAATCAATAAAAATAAATTTTGAATACTAAAAAATAATATTTTAAAGCATACATGAATTATTTCAGTTTTCAAAATTTTGGGGGTAGATGGAGAGCGCTAAATCCGTCACATGACCACCTAAGAAAATACCCCTGGCCCCAACATATTTTATATAGCTTCCACATTTCCATTTGTTTTCAAATTATATTTTTATTTGATTTTTCGCTCTGTGCATATATATAATAACTACATTAATGTGCTTTTGTTTACTTTTAAGAAGTGAAAATTAGGTTCTTGTTTGATTTTATCGAGTGAAAGAAATAATCACTTTATAAATCTCCTAAAATGGATTGCAAATAGTTATTGCTTAATTTTAGTTAGAAAAATGATTTTAGCAAATATTAGAATAAATATAAGGCTCGCTTTTTCTTTGGAGGAAATTTTTTCATTCTTATGTTTCATATTTTATATCTCCTAAGATGGACTACAGATAGCTTAATTTTAAGTTAGGAAAATGAGTTTAGCCAACTTTAGAATATATATAAGGTTCACTGCATTTGAAAGAAGTTTGTTTCATTCTTATGTTTTGCTCTATGATTTAGATGTACATAATTGCTAAGTATCCTAGTTTATTTTAATGTTGGCCCACTTTGTGGCATGTTGGCAATCGTCTACACTAGCTTTTCACTTGTATATTTTTCCGACAAGCTTAAATATTTTTTTAAATAATGGGAATATATGCAACTAGATATGTAATCTTCTATCGAATTTACTGTTGGCCTTTTAGTCCTCATCTTGATTGTGGTAATGACTGTAATATAATTAGAAATTTGAGTTTTAGTTTATATCACACAAGTATTAGGTTTTTGATGATTTTATTATATAAATAAATAAAATTAGAAATATGAGTTTTAGTTTAATCACTCAATACTGGTATTTCTATTTCATTTTATAAAGTTTAACTGCTTATGTGAAGCCCCGATTTTTCTGAATATATAATTGATTCTTATTGTCGTCTATGTATTTGATCGACTATTTCACTGCGTCACTTTGATGGGTAATTATCATTAATATATATATTTTGTATTTAATTTCATTTCATCTATTACTTATGATCATGATCATCATTACCTCTTTTACACATTTATGATCACTTGAATCATCATTATTACTATTTTTGTATTTATTAGTCACCTTAGAATTTTAAGAGACTATTTATTTTAGAGACTTTTACTTTATAGAATTAAGATTTTGATTTAGATTAAGTGATCATGAGACTTATAAGTGATCAAGGAAATCACTAATTATTTTGGAGATTGATATATTTCATTCTATTATCATCAAATTTGGGACAAAAAAAATATGGAATTACCAAATTACCCCTATAGTGGACGGCATTGGTGATGAATTTTGGTGTAGAAATACCACCCAACTCTTGTACATGTACACCTTATGTAGTCATCTTGTGTATAATTATACCATTAATTCAAACATTATACACATCATCTTATACATCAATTCTTTATTACTATTTTTTCCAAAACTCCTTCTCTTCCCATACCTTGCCCATACCTTTGACCACCCTTTTGTCTCCATGCAAGAGACAATTTGCAAGACACAAAATTAATCAAAAAATTCCCTCCCCCTCTAGTAATGTGGACGACCACATGAAGAAAAATGAACAAATTTGTTCATTTTTTCATCCAACACCTTCATCTCTCAAGCCTTTTCTCCAACTTCTCTCTAACCTCTCTCTAAAAATCATTCACATCTTCAAATCTTCAAACACAAAATCATTCACATCTTCAAACCTTCAAACACCAACTCTTCACATCTTCAAATCTTCAAACATAAGTTCTTCATATCTTCAAGTATCACTTTTTCACATCTTCAAATATTCAAACACAAGTCCTTCACATCTTCAAACCCATCTTCATATCTTCAAGAACATCTTCTTCCTAACATCAAACATACTTTCTTTCTTCAAACATCTAAACCAAAACAAACAATCTTTCCACTTAAATACCAAAAATTCGAACACCCCCTATCTCAAGGTAAGAAATTTCACTCCTCAATTCAACTTAAAATCTTACTACTCATCACCTTCTCTTTTTAATATAAGTTTGAATTTTGGATTTTGAGGTACTTAGAAGACCACTTTAAGACATGCATGCATGGTGGCCTAATTAGAAGACTTGAAGAATAACTAGTAGAGAAATTTGAACTACAAGATAAGAATTGGACACTAGAGCCCTTCTTTCTTCTTCTCCCTATTTTTTCAAATTTTAACACCCCTTTTTCATTTTTGAGAAATAGGGGCTGACCTTAGGTGATTTTGGAGTTGAACCAAAATTTCCAAATTTAAAGTTTCAACTAGTTTCAAATCACCTACTACACAAGGTAAAGTGTAGTCTTTCCCATTTTCTTATCTCCTTCTTTTTCTCCTTAATTTTTCTCTCATTTTTCTAACTCCAAATTTTTGATATTTCTTGACTTAGGGGCTGACCTAAGTGACCTCATCCAAAGTTGTGAAATTATCCTTTTATTTCACAATTTTCCAATTTTAAGGTGGGTGGAAAAATATTTTCCAACTTCTAGGTGTTTTTATTAAAATGCATGTAGAATTTTGATCATGAGCCTTGAGATATATAATCTATATATTGCATGTCAATTTTATGTATCAAATCATGAAAATTCTCAAGAGTTGCTCAAAATTGCTATTTATTGAACTTTGGGTGCATGCATGTACAATTTAATGTTCTATTTGATGAATTCTTGTATGAATTGGACATGGATGTGTATGATCTTTGAAATCCATGTTTTGGATGACTTATAACCTGGACAAGTCGAGCATAATTGATTAAATTTCAATTTTGGACTTAAAAATGCAAAAATGGAAAGTTGGTGGACTAAATTGCAAGAAAATAAAACTTAGAGGACCCCTCTACAAATTTCGAATTTTGGGACTGTACCCAGGTTTAAAAATGACTTTTGGACATTTTAATAAAGTTTTAAGAGTTTTAAGATAAATAAAATCAACCTTTAAAAGCCCAAGGACTAGATTGTAAAATTTTAAAAGTTTAAGGGCTACTTTGCAAATTTTGAAACTGTACCAGACCTTAATTTTAAAATTTGAAATTTTTACTCTTAAGGTACTGGAAATGACATATTTTAAAGGTATTCCAAAAATCCAAGTGTTTAGGGCTTGGAAAGTAATTTTCTAAAATTGAGGGACTAAAGTGTAAAAGACTAAACTTGAGGACCCAAATGCAATTTCCAGGACTTGTGCAGCCCATGCACCTGGAAATACTAACTTAACTGTAACTTAATTATATTTTGGACCCAAGGTTCAAATTTCATAACAATTGGACCTCTAAAAGCCTTAAAGGCAATTATTTCAAAATGGGACAAAAATGATATTTTCAAAGGTTAAAGGACCTAAACTTATTTCTTTTAAAAACTGTTTTTGTACCAATATCCCACTAACCTTAGTGACATTTTCCAACTGGAATCACATTAAAATCCCTTCCGGGTTTTGAGTTCTGATTATTTTAAATTTAAAGTCCGAATTGGCAATTTCAACAAATTTGGGGTCAATGTGAGAATTTTATAAAAACTCGACCTCAAAACTTTAAAAACCTAAATCTCTGGACAATTTGGAGAATTTAGGAATTGACCTCATAATTTTTCAAGGTCGGGATATTTATTTATTCAATTTTTAACCCCAAAAGTTTTGGTTTTTACAAAACGGGGCTAAATTGTAATTTTTCTTTTATAAAGGACCTAACTCGAATTATTTCATCTTTTACTAAAATAGCCCTGGACCCTCTGACTTGGAGATTTAATTAAAGTATTTTATTTTCTCAAAAAACCCTTGACTTATCGGACCGATTCGGCCGATTAATACCCGATCGCGTGACGACTTACTCGTCTTGCGGTTTTGAATCTATAACGGGACTTATGTTCCACCTAATCTTTCAAGATATCAAAGATTTTTTATCCTTCCGATAATCATCTTCATCCAAATAACTCCATCAACGCCATATTGCTACTCGTGAATTTTCAAAAATTTTCTGAATCGCTTTTTGAATCAATAATACTCATTGCTGGTTGTTGCTTGTACTTGTATTTACTTTCTGTCCGAGTCAACTTGGTGTGTCGAGCTCACGATCGGAATGGATACGTCGGGGATGGGCAAGGCAGCTCGGTGCTCTTCCACTCTTCGGCCCCATCGCCCTAATCCCCAGGCGGCGAGGGACGGAGTGTCCCGAGGAAGCGGGTCGTAGTACTTGAGGTATAATCGTGATTATAACAAATCCAAGCCTTGCTAGCTCATTTGTGGATTTTGTCTTTACTACGGAGCGATAAGGGTGGTCTTGGACCATCTTGCACGGGAGTTACAAGGAAGAACGAAGGAATCATTTGTCGATCCACACGATTAGGAGTTATCGGACCCATTTGGTTGGCGCTACAAACCATGACGCAACCGCTTACTTGTTTTGCATTGGTTGGCGCAACAAATCCGTGACGCAACCATTATTTGTCTTGCATGGGATTGGCGTTACATTCCGCACGCAATTCTACTGTCATGCCTGAATCACATAGTGCTGTGTGACTAGCCCCATTTTCTTGAATGTATAAGTATATTACTTAAATATTTTATCACGACGCTTGTGGACTCGTGTGAATTCATGCATCATACTCACGCGTTTTCATATAAGCTGTTTTCTCGCATTAACTATATATCGCCACACTTGCACACGATCACCCCATCCATCGAGATTTCGCTCATCCTTTTTGTTTTCTAACCTTTAGATGAGGACTTCGTTGAAGATGTTGAACCCACTAGGGATTGAGCCCTTATACTCCGCTTGTTGGATTTACTATCTTTTGTTGTTGATGTCGCTGTACTTGTTACTATTATTTGCTGTTGGACTTACTACTTCCTGTTGTTGTTGTTGGACTCTTTTCTTGTGTTTGTTGTTGGACTCTTGTATTTCTTTTCATTCGGTTTGTAACGAAGGGCGTAGGACCCTTTGACTTTTAAGTTGTTATATTTAGATCATATCGGGGATGTAATTTGGATTATGGATATTGTGGACTGTAAGTTGTAATGTGTGTCTTTATTTCCACTACTATTTTGACTATGTTCCATTGGGTTTTGATGATATTTGTCTAGAATGTTTGGTTTACTTGTATTTAAGTTGTGGATCGTCGTCGCGTCCCGTTTGGGCGTGACGATTAAGTGGTATCGAGCTCGGCTAGTAAGATGAAAACTTACACCGAAGCTGACCAGGAGGATAGGACCCTCGGTCCGTGTATTGGGTAGTCTGCGACTTGACTAATTAAGTGTGAAATCGATTTCAAATTGGCATAGAACCATCTTATTGATGTTTGAACTAAGTTAGAACGCATATTTTGAGGTTCCATAGTCATACTTGTCTTGACTTAGTTGATTCTTCGACTTTCTTTGTTCATTCTTTCCTTATTCTCTCCTTATCTTTCCTTTACCTTTGGTGATCCGCCTTAGTTTTGTTTGATCGAGGATGGAGCGCGCCACCTTCTTGGTGGGGCGTTTTTATGCCCGTCTTTGGCGGGAGTACTACAGACACAATCGATGATTCACCGCACTTTGGGAGAGTGATTGAGGGACCTCGAGAGCTATCCAGGAGCGCCGGTAATGGGGACGACACGGCGCTTGGCAAGGAGCCAAGATGAAAAGAGCGAGTTGACCACTATCATTAAGGCCCGCGACAACACCATACGAGCGTGGGAGGATCGGATCTGAGTATCCGGGAGCGCTGGATAATGTGCGAGAAAATGAAGAGGCAAGTGACGGCCGCGAGAAATGGGAGATTGACGCCCGCTTATCTCGCGACACCGTTGAGCGCTTGGAGGAGACCCTCATCAAGCGGAGATGACGAGTGATAGAGGACCTTACACAGGCCCTACCTCGAGAGACGCCACTCGGGAGGCTGCTCTAGCGGCTAATGCACGGCCATTGCCACCACCCGAGGTGGAGCCCGTACCATCTTTGAGGAGGACCGAGGAGGAGGACCGAGGAGGATCTGAGGAGGATCGGTCGAGGTCGGAGAGCCGAGGCACTTGAGGCTGCTCCACTTGATGATGCACAGGGATTCAAGCGGTGGTTGGATTTTGTTGATTGGCACGAGGTCGGCGCCACCTCGGCCCGACCAGGCCCCAATTATGGACATAGTGCGAGTGGCGATGATGGCGATCTCAGCGATTAGTTAGTTTGATTGTCGGTTTGTACTTTCGTTGTTGTAGATGCTTATTCCTTTGTTGTACCTTACTTTCTATTGTATTAGATTCGATTTGTATTTTGGTTCGATGTATCTTTGACTCGGTGTTACTATTGTTGTACTATGGGTGTATTCAAGTTTTACATTAATGGATAGGCCTTTTGCTATTTATTTAGTGTCTTGTGTTTGTTGTTACTTTCCTACGATATAACTTGCTTTACGAGAATAATTATTGTATTCATTTACTCGTGGACCGCAACTAACACTTCAAGATACTGAGAATGGCCGAACATCGTGGGCGTGGGATACCTCGTCGCGTTCCTAAGGGGATGACGGCGTACCCAGGGGACCGGTACCCTCACTGAATTATCACCGCCTCCTCCTGCTGCTGCAGGAGACAAC
The DNA here is from genome assembly GCA_016081115.2 of Rehmannia glutinosa. NCBI lineage: Eukaryota > Viridiplantae > Streptophyta > Magnoliopsida > Lamiales > Orobanchaceae > Rehmannia > Rehmannia glutinosa. The sequence goes on from JABTTQ020000041.1 coordinate 213,452, forward strand.
TTGACCGCGCAGGCCCCGCAACAAATCTTTGGTTTTCATGAGGCAACAAGCGAGCCTCAACACCGTGCCCCGAACCCGCTTGAGAGGCGACGATCGCACGTTGAGCGATTTCTATAGTTCGACCCACCGGCTTTCTTAGGAGAACCAGGATGACTTGAAGGCGAGAAGAATGGATATAAAAGCGGAGAATATCTTCAATGCTCTCAATATTGAGATGAGCGAGAAAACGTCACACTCGCCGTATTTCGTCTAGAATCGGTTCTTAGAGAGCGGTGGAGGCGAGTTGAGAGAAGGTGGGAACGAGGACCGAGTAGCGAGAACATGGGGTAATTTCTTGGCCGAGTTCAATGAAGCAAGACATTCCATTCTCATATAGGAAGGTTGTGAAAGAGCGCGCGGGATGAATTCCACGAGGTTGAGGCGGGGGGGAACATGTCTATAGCTAGATTTGAGTCTAGTCGAATTTCATCGATTGTCTAAATATGCTCGGGGACAATCAGTATGATCAAGAGGATAAGCTTTACAAGTTCACTCGAGGATTGAAACTAGAACTTCAAAAACAATCGTTGATCGTTGAACGACAACCTACTCAAGCCGCGGTAAAGCGCTCCTCGCGTCGAGTCGGGATCGAACTATATTGACATGATTCGATGAGAGTAGGCCATCAAACGATCTCAAGAGAACATTTGTGGGATAGCCATCTAAACAGACTGCTAAGTTTGAGAAGGACGATTAATAAAAGAGATAAGGGAAAAGGACCGAGACAAGGAAAGCGGGTCAAGTGTGTGCACATTACGAAACGGGACATACTACCAATGATTGTTTGCGTAAACAAGGAAGGTGTTTGCGATGTGGTAATGTCGGCCACCGGTGAAAGATTTCCCCAATACGATGGCCAAACCAAAAACAGGGTTGGCCGCAGGCGGGCAATGGCCAGGGTAATAGGGCAAGGATGCTCGCTCGAGCATTTGCACTCACCGAACATGAGGCTCCGGAGGCAACGGGCGTGGTGGAAGGTGCGCTTCTAGTATCTAACCACTACGCTAAAATACTGTTCGACCCTGGATCAACGCATTCATTTGTTGCACCGTATTTTGTACACAAACTGCATGCATGCATGGAACATATGCCTATATGTCTAGAAGTGTCAACTCCTATGGGCGCAAGTCAGATAACAGATATTATCTATAATGCATGCGAAGTTAAGATTGATGAGATAAATTTTCCTGCCGATTTGATCTTATTACCTATATCCGAATGCGACGTGATATTGGGAATGAATTGGTTGTCTGCACACCATTCACAAATGGACTGCCATAACAAGTCCATTAAGCTATGTGAACCCAGAAAGCCCGAAGTGGAAATTTCGGGAAGGGCACGAGTTAAGATTGCCCCAATCATTTCAGCAATGAAAGCGAGGAAGGCGATCACAAGAGGGGCACAAGGGTACTTGGCGTTTGTAATCAACAAACCCAAGGTTGAGACACAAATCAACCAAGTACCTATAGTATCAGAATATACGGATGTATTTCCACAAGAACTCACCACTGTCCCTCCAGATAGGGAAGTCGAGTTCACCATCGAGGTGTTACCCGGGGGCGCCCGGTGCGAACACCGTATAGAATAGCTCCTCTTGAGTTACAAGAGTTGAAAACACAATTCTGGTAAACCGATGGATGTGGGATTTATCCGATCGAGTGCGTCTCTGTGGGGAGCACCTATGTTGTTTGTCAAAAGAAAGATGGCACATTAAGACTGTGTATAGATTATCGTGGTCTTAATAGCGTGACCATCAAGAACAAATATCCCCTCCCGAGGATAGACGAACTGTTTGATCAACTCCAAGGAGCGACAGTGTACTCGAAGTTTGATTTACAACAAGGATATTACCAATGAAGATCCACGAAGAAGACATTTCAAAAGCGCATTTCAAACCCGATATGGACACTACGAGTTTGTAGTGATGCTTTCGTCGACGAAATGCACCGACAACATTTATGGACCGATGCATCGAGTCTTTCAACCTTATTTGGATCAATTCGTAGTGATATTCATTGATGACATACTCGTATACTCTAAGTCTAGAGAAGAAGAGCATGAACGTCATCGAAAATCATTTTGGAGACACTACGAGAGCATAAGATGTATGCCAAATTCGGCAAGTGCGAATTTTGGCTTAGTGAAGTCGCGTTCTTGGGACATATAGTATCGCACCGGGATCGCCGTAGATCCTTGAAGGTACAGAGCGGTGGTTGAATGGAAACAACCCGAAAGTGCGATGCGAAAATCGGGAGTTTCTAGGACTATTTGGATGTTATCGGAGATTTATCAGGACTTCTCCAAGATAGCCGGACCGCTCACTCGACTAACCTGAGAAGCAAGTCAAGTTTGAGTGGAATGACAAGTGCGGCTAGTTTCAAGAGTGAAGAAGCGACTTACTACGGCTCAGTCTTAGCTCTTCCAAAGGGAAGAAAACTTTGTCGTCTACAGTGACGCATCAAAGGAAGGACTAGGAGTAGTGCTCATGCAGGAAGGAAAAGTCATCGCTTATGCATCACGAAAGCTCAAGCCGTATGAAGCCAATTATCCAACGCATGACTTGGAATTAGCAGCGATAGTGTTCGCATTAAAGAAATGGAGACACTATCTCTACGGAGCAACATTCACGGTTTTCACAGATCATAAGAGCTTGAAGTATCTATTCTCCCAAAAATATCTCAATCTGAGGCAACGAAGATGGATGGAGTTGATTGAGGACTATCACTTTGATATTCAATACCATCCCGGGAAAGCTAACGTAGTAGCTGACGCTTTGAGCAGAAAGGCGAGCTTAGTCAGACTTATGATTTGAGAGTGGAAATCATTAGAAGAGCTGAGCAGTTGGAATCTGACGAGGAACAATAATCAGATTTCATATGCTAATATTTTGGTTAAACCCGATCTGCTGAATGAGATCAAGGAAGCACAAGAGAAAGATGCACATCTTCAGAAACTGAAGGAGAAGATAATTAAAGGAGAGAGATTAGAATTCTCGGTACACGAAGATGGAGTTATCGGTTTCGAATCGAGTGTGTGTCCGAATGACGAGCGATTAGGAATAGAATCTAGCGAGAGGCACACCGTTCAAGATACACTATACATCCTGGAGGAAACAAGATGTATAAGGATTTGAAACGGAGTTATTGGTGGGTAAACATGAAGAACCAGGTAGCGAGTTCGTTGCGAGATGTTTAACTTGTCAACGAGTGAAAGCAGAACACCAACAACCATCGGGTTTACTACAATGTTGAGAATTCCCGAGTGGAAATGGAACACATAATGATGGACTTCGTGACGGATCTACCAAGGACCGAGAGGAGGACATGATGTTATTTGGGTAGTTGTAGAGCCGACTCACGAAATCGCACACTTTTTACCCATCAAGAAAAAGCGATAGCTTGTAGAAACTTGCCGATTTATATCAGAAATCATTCGATTTTGCATGGAGTACCGATCGACATAGTATCAAGCAGAGACCCGAGGTTTGTCTCCAGATTTTGGAAGTGCTTGCACGAGGAATTGGGTACCTCACTAAGTTCAAAGACAAGAAGACATCCACAAACCGATGGGCCGATCGAGCGAACAATTCAAACCCTTTAAGATGTCTTTGCGAGCCCGCACATTGGATTTTCAAGGAAGTTGGGCATCGCACTTACCATTAGCCGATTTCGCCTACAATACTTGATTATCAGGCCACGATTGGGATAGCACCCTACGAGGCATTGTATGGGCGAAAATGTAGATCCCCACTACACTGGGAAATTGATGACCAATGGACTCCGAAAGAGAAACAAAAGTCACCCTCGATTCCAAAGGTTGACTTAGTTCAGGAGGCCATGGAGAAGGTCAAGCTGATCAAGGAGCGGATTCGCACAGCTCAGAGCCGCCAAAAGAGCTACGCGGACAAGAGAAGAAAGGATTTGGAATTTGAAGTCGGAGATGAAGTATTTCTCAGACTCTCACCACGGAAAGGATTGATCAACCCGAAGAAAGGAGGCAAGTTGAGTCCGAGATATGTTGGACCTTACAAGATTTTACAAAAGATCGGGAAGTTAGCCTACCGGCTCGAGTTACCAGCACCATATGCGGGAATGCATGATGTATTCCACGTATTAAGATTGAAGAAGTATCAACCAGATCCCGAACACATCATCACTCGTGATACTCCTCCTCTATTGGAAAATCTATCCTACACCGAGAGGCCAATCCGGATCATTGATCAGCAGATACGACGGTTGCGTAAAGAGAGAAATTCGATGGTTAAAGTGGTGTGGCGAGAACCACAACAACCGAGACGAAGACGCAACGTGGGAGATGGAAGAAGACATGAGGAATCAATATCCAGAACTATTCTGAGGAGAATTTGGGGACCAAATTCTTTTAAGGAGGGGAGATGTGAAGCCCCGATTTTTCCGAACATATAATTGATTCTTATTGTTATCTATGTATTTGATCGACTATTTTACCGCGTCACTTTGACGGGTAATTATCATTAATATATATATTTTGTATTTTATTTCATTTCATCTATTACTTATGATCATGATCATCATTACCTCTATTTCACATTTATGATCACTTGATTGATCATTATTACTATTTTTGTATTTATTAGTCACCTTAGAATTTTAAGAGACATTTATTTTAGAGACTTTTACTTTATAGAATTAAGATTTTGATTTAGATTAAGTGATCATGAGACTTATAACTGATCAAAGAAATCACTAATTATTTTGGAGATTGATATATTTCATTCTATTATCATCAAATTTGGGACAAAAAAATATATGGAATTACCAAATTACCCCTATAGTGGACGGCATTGGTGATGAATTTTGGTGTAGAAATACCACCCAACTCTTGTACATGTACACCTTATGTAGTCATCTTGTGTATAATTATACCATTAATTCAAACATTATACACATCATCTTATACATCAATTCTTTATTACTATTTTTCCCAACATTCCTTCTCTTCCCATACCTTGCACATAACTTTGACCACCCTTTTGTCTCCATGCAAGAGACAATTTGCAAGACACAAAATTAAACAAAAAATTCCCTCCTCCTCTAGCAATGTGGACGGCCACATGAAGAAAAATGAACAAATTTGTTCATTTATTCATCCAACACATTCATCTCTCAAGCCTTTTCTCCAACTTCTCTCTAACCTCTCTCTAAAAATCATTCACATCTTCAAATCTTCAAACACAAAATCATTCACATCTTCAAACCTTCAAACACCAACTCTTCACATCTTCAAATCTTCAAACATAAGTTCTTCATATCTTCAAGTACCACTTCTTCACATCTTCAAATATTCAAACACAAGTCCTTCACATCTTCAAACCCATCTTCATATCTTCAAGAACATCTTCTTGCTAACATCAAACATACTTTCTTTCTTCAAACATCTAAACCAAAACAAACAATCTTTCCACTTAAACACCAAAAATTCGAACACCCCCTATCTCAAGGTAAGAAATTTTACTCCTCAATTCAACTTAAAATCTTACTACTCATCACCTTCTCTTTTTAATATAAGTTTGAATTTTGCATTTTGAGGTACTTAGAAGACCACTTGAAGACATGCATGCATGGTGGCCTAATTAGAAGACTTGAAGAATAACTAGTAGAGAATTTTGAACTCCAAGGTAAGAATTGGACACTAGAGCCCTTCTTTCTTCTTCTTCCTATTTTTTTTTCAAATTTTTACACCCCTTTTTAATTTTTGAGAAATAGGGGCTGACCTTAGGTGATTTTGGAGTTGAACCAAAATTTCCAAATTTGAAGCTTCAACTAGTTTCAAATCACCTACTACACAAGGTAAAGTGTAGTCTTTCCCATTTTCTTATCTCCTTCTTTTTCTCCTTAATTTTTCTCTCATTTATCTAACTCCAATTTTTTGATATTTCTTGACTTAGGGGCTGACCTAAGTGACCTCATCCAAAGTTGTGAAATTATCCTTTTATTTCACAATTTTCCAATTTTAAGGTGGGTGGAAAAATATTTTCCAACTTCTAGGTGTTTTTATTAAAATGCATGTAGAATTTTTGATCATGAGCCTTGAGATATATAATCTATGTATTGCATGTCAATTTTATGTATCAAATCATGAAAATTCTCAAGAGTTACTAAAAATTGATATTTATTGAACTTTAGGTACATGCATGTACAATTTAATGTTCTATTTGATGAATTCTTGTATGAATTGGACATGCATGTGTATGATATTTTAAATTCATGTTTTGGATGACTTATAACCTGGACAAGTCGAGCATAATTGATTAAATTTCAATTTTGGACTTAAAAATGCAAAAATGGAAAGTAGGTGGACTAAATTGCAAGAAAATAAAACTTAAAGGACCCCTCTACAAATTTCGAATTTTGGGACTCTACTCAGGTTCAAAAATAACTTTTGGACATTTTAATAAAGTTTTAAGAGTTTTAAGATAAATAAAATCAACCTTTAAAAGCCCAAGGACTAGATTGTAAAATTTTAAAAGTTTAAGGGCTACTTTGAAAATTTTGAAACTGTAGCAGACCTTAGTTTTAAAATTTAAAATTTTTACTCTTAAGGTACTGGAAATGACATATTTTAAAGGTATTCCAAAAATCCAAGTGTTTAGGGCTTGAAAAGTAATTTTCTAAAATTGAGGGACTAAAGTGTAAAAGACTAAACTTGAGGACCCAAATGAAATTTCCAGGACTTGTGCAGCCCATGCACCTGTAAATACTAACTTAACTGTAACTTAATTATATTTTGGACCCAATGTTCAAATTTCATAACAATTGGACCCCTAAAAGCTTTAAAGGCAATTATTTCAAAATGGGACCAAAATAATATTTTCAAAAGTTAAAGGACCTAAACTTATTTATTTTAAAAACTGTTTTTGTCCCAATATCCCACTAACCTTAGTGACATTTTCCAACTGGAATCACATTAAAATCCCTTCCGGTTTGTGAGTTCCGATTATTTTAAATTTAAGGTACGAATTGGCAATTTCAACAAATTTGGGGTCAATGTGAGAATTTTATAAACACTCAGCCTCAAAACTTTAAAAAGCTGAATATCTGGACAATTTGGAGAATTTAGGAACTGACATCATAATATTTCAAGGTCGGAATATATTTATTTATTCAATTTATAACCCCAAAAGTTTTGGTTTTTACAAAATGGGGCTAAATTGTAATTTTTTTTATAAAGGACCTAACTCGAATTATTTTATCTTTTACTAAAATAGCCCTGGACCCTCTGACTTGGAGATTTAATTAAAGTATTTTATTTTCTCAAAAAACCCTTGACTTATCGGACCGATTCGACCGATTAATACCCGATCGCGGGGCGACTTACTCGTCTTGCGGTTTTGAATCTATAACGAGACTTATGTTCCACCAAATCTTTCAAGATATCAAAGATTGCTTATCCTTCCGATAATCATCTTCATCCAAATAACTCCACCAACGCCATATTGCTACTCGTGAATTTTCAAAACATTTCCTGAACTGCTTCCTTGAATCAATAATACTCATTGCTAGTTATTTGCTGACTTGTATTTACCTTCTGCTCGAGTCAACTTGGTGTGTCGAGCTCACGATCGGAATGGATACGTCGGGAGGATGGAACCGGCAGCTCTGCTATTCCACTCTTAAGGCCCCATCGCCCTAATCCCGATTGAGGGACCGAGTGTCGAGGAAGCGGGTCGTAGTACTTGAGGTATAATCATGATTATGACAAATCCCGAGTCTTGCTAGCTCCATTGTGGATTTTGTCTTTGCCTACGGGCGATAAGGTGATAGGTCTTGGACCATCTTGCCGGGGAGTTACAAGGAAGAACGAAGGAATCATTTGTTCGATCCACACGATTCCGGAGTTATCGGGCCCGTTTGGTTGGCGCTACAAATCCGTACGCAATCGCTACTTACTTTTTGCATTGGTTGGCTCTACAAATTCGTACGCAACCATTATTTGTCTTGCATGGGATTGGCGTTACATTCCGCACGCAATTCTACTGTCTTGCACGAATCACATAGTGTTGTGTGACCACGAACCATTTTCGTATAAGTATATTACTTAAATATTTTATCCACGCTTGTGGACTCTGTGTGAATTCATGCATCATACTCACGCGTTTTCATATAACTGTTTTCTCGCATTAACTATATATCGCCACACTTGCACACGATCACCCCATCCATTGAGATTTCTGTCTCATCCCCACATGTTTTCTAACCTTTAGATGAGGACTTTGTTGAAGATCTTGAACCCACTACGGATTGAGCCCTCGTACTCCGCTTGTTGGATTTACTATCTTTTGTTGTTGATGTCATTTGGACTTGTTACTATTATTTTTGTTGGACTTACTACTTCTTGTTGTTGTTGTTGGACTCTTTTCTTGTGTTTGTTGTTGGACTCTTGTATTTCTTTTCATTCCGGTTTTGTGGCGAAGGGCGTAGGACCCTTTGACTTTTAAGTTGTTATCTTTAAATCATATCGGGGATGTAATTTGGATTATGGATATTGTGGATGTAAGTTGTAACGTGTGTCTTTATTTTCATTTGCTATTTAGACTCTGTTCCATTGGGTTTTGATGAAATTCGTCTAGAATGTTTGGTTTACTTGTATTTAAGTTATGGATCGTCGTCGCGTCCCGTTTGGGGCGTGATAGCTTATATTTATGGATATCTACAGCTTACTAATCTATTCTTTCTAACGTGCAAATTTAGTGACCTTTGCAATTAATATTCCATGATCGAAATAAATAATAAAATAATGAACTATTATTGATTGATAATTAGAACACCAAAATTTATGGTTTGCTCACAATTTGTGCAAATTCTTTTTCATCAATCAATTTATGAATTTGGGTAAATTGTTATAGCTAACATATTCCCATCTTTGTTATTATCATTTAAAAATATTATTTATACCATACTGATTAATATAACCATCATTGTTATTCTTAGGATCCACCTGAATCAAGCACTAGGCATTCAATTAAAAGAACACATCGTGATAGGTGTAATGTTGAAAGAACTTGGAAGGTTTCATTTGGACTTTTCCACCATCATCAAGAAGATCCAAACTACATTCTTGAAATGCACAAGGTACGTGCACTTGCTATATGATTCGAATTTTTGTTACCTAACTGTCATCCTATGTAGTTATAAATCAAATCACTCTAGGTTATGTGTAACGCCCCGAACCCATTTCGATTAGCAACATCACTGTGGTACACTTGAGTATTTATAAATAGTTTGCGGAAGCATAAAAAAATAATAATTTAAATACTAAAATGTGGGCTTAAAAATTTCTTAAATAAACTTAAGAGTAACAAAGGTGATAATGGTTTGATAAGAGTTACGCATTAATAAATTCATGTTACATCACCATAATTTATTTACTCAAAACACAGGAAATTTTAAATATTTGGGATATATAGAACAACATCCCACGATGTCAGACTCCTACGCCTCAGCTCCCGGTTCATCATCATTATCTGAAATGTAAAAACATTTGAAGACGTGAGTTGTGAAACTCAGTGGGAAACTTAGCGATTACACCTTTATATAGGTCAAATAATCATAATGCAATAAAAATCATTTTTCGACACCGAGGGGTATCCCCACTCGTTGGCGAAGATACATATGGCTCTCGGCCTTTTCGACACCGAGGGGTCATCCCCCACCCGTTGGCAGCTTACATATGGCTCTCGGCCTTTTCTGACACCAAAGGGTCATCCCCATCCGTTGGCGAGCTTATAAATAGCCCGTAGGCACATTTTAGCAATTATAAAGAGTTGACAAATATAGTATAACTTGATCGACATGCTTACAAAATCAAGTTTACCCACCTTTGAAGTTTAATAGAATGCTAGTGATGAAATTGATTATATGAGACCATATCCGATTGCGCCGCACCTAACACAGTTAAATTCTTCAACTTAATGACATAGGACAAAGTATATACTTATTGAGTAATTTAGTCTCTTATGTTAACCATATCTAATACGTTCTATAAAGTCAAGTAACCTAGAAAATAGGGTGTTCGGTTCCATTGTGAAAACTTTTAAAAAAACTATAGTTGACCAAAGTCAATGGTCAAAGTCAAAGTCAAAGTCAAAGTATGACAAATTCAATTCAATTAATCCATAATTAATCACCTAAAAACAATTAATCGACTAACTACCCGTTTTAGATAAAATTTTCGATTAATCGAATCCTTAATTTATAACATCTTATCTCGAATCAAGATTCTCGATTATCTTAAAATATGACATGTCATCTCAAAAAAAATCTCAAAAATATCTTATTCACAAAACCCGAGCTTATTGATTTAACACTTAAAGTTAAAATAATCCGACAAAATTGTATTGGTTTACGTGCCAGGTACACATCACATAACATCACACCACTATTCATGTCACATCATCTTTATGTCAAATCGGTCACTATTCGTCATTCTTATCCCCAATTCTAGCTAATCGGCACCGCCACCTCCCAGGTGGATGGTAGTCGGACTCGTGAACGTATTTTTCCATTTTTGAACTCTATTCAATTATCCCGATTCTCTAATTTTAAATCACTAAATTTTATCAACTTATTATCCTCAAAATCATTTTTAGAGAATAAGAATGTTTTTATGCTTCTTACACACAATACACCAAAAACACACAATTCTTTAAATTTCACCAAGAACACCAACAACACACAATCCTTTAAATTTCACCAAGAACACCAAGAACACACAATCCTTTAACTTTCACCAAGAACACCAAGAAAACACAATCCTTTAAATTTCACCAAGAACACACAATCCTTTAAATTTTACCAAGAACACACAATCCTTTAAATTTCACCAAGAACACCAAATTTCGCAAAACCTTCTTTGTTGTAGCAGTTTTCGTATTTCAACCATATCTCCCCAACCAAACATATGATTTAAGTGAATTATATACCGTTGGAAAGCTAAGACAATTATCTACAAATGTTTCTCTATCACGAAAATCCCAAATTCGTACTAAAAATAGGTCACAAAGTGATATTACTTAAGAAGCGGCGTCTTTTTCGGATTTCTGCACGAGTTCACTATTTGGGGTATAACTTGGTCTACAAAACCTCAATTGACATGATTCAAGTTGCAAATGAAAGCTAAGACATAGTTCTATAAGTATAAAACAAGGTTTGGGTTCAAATATAGCTCAAAATATCCAAAAAATATTTTTATATAGGGTTAAATTTCTGTCCGAAAATAAAGGTATTTTCCTTCTCCAATCACAATAGAAAAATGAAATAAAAGAAACTTATTTCTAATATTTTTTTTTCAACTAAAGGCTGAAGACTCAAGTATAATAATGAGGTTTTTGAACATCATGTATTCACCATCAATTTATATTTCTAATGTTAGTTCTAGCATAAGATCAATACCATATCATACTTAAATGAAAAGAACAAAAATTAAAGAAAAAGATGAAGAAATCTTTACCCTTGTAGCTTATCTTCAACAATGGATTATTTTGTCTAAGTAATGGGGTGTGAAGATGAAGTAAGGTTGTTGGGAGATTTTATAAAAAAAAACAAGAGGGCTTGGGGTAGAAAAATCCATTTTGCCCTCTTTTAAAATATCTTACAAAATTAGATATTTTCTAAAAATTCCTCAAGTAAGCTATTATAATATATAAGAAAATAAAAACCCGAGAGTTAGTAATACTCGATTTTCTTGATGGTCGTTAGTAATAAAATATAAGGTAGAAACTCAATCTAGAATTCCCAAAGTATAAATAAGCACTTCTGTACAAATTTTCGAAAATCACTTATTCGGTACAAAAATCTCAATCCTAAAATTTAAGTCCAAAACTCCATAAAATATTCATGGTATGTCATTGTGGTGTCTATCCATTTCCACTACCGTAGTTAGGGGCGCAATCGATTCCCGGATGCTCAAATAAATAAAATGCATAAAGCGAGTAAATCGCACATTTAAAATGTAAACTAGATATTTGATGCAACATTATTCATTAATATTAATTTAAAAGTTTCAAGTAACTTAAAAAGGGTTGGGTCGTCACATTATGATTATTTACATCTCTTTTTATTTTCATGTAAGTCACTAATTTGAGGTGCATATTGAGTAGTTTTTATCAGTGTTGTGGTCAAGTACTATAATGTTAGACTTACTACAAATGTGCACATAGTCAGATCTACCATAGCCCCAGACTAGATAAGCCAAAGTTGATTTAGTTAAATTTTTTAATGAATAATATATATATATATATATATATATATTCTATTTTGTAACTTACATAAGTAATCATTTTGGGAAGGAAGGAATTGAGTTTTCTTTATTATGAATTATTAAGATTTTCTTTCCCAGACTCCTCATTTTCTTGTTAAAACAAAAGAGTGACACCTTTCAAACAAATAGACTAATAATTACAATTTATGATAAATAACACATATACATATATGTGCATATACATCGTTTTTTATATATAATTAAAGTTGCACAGTTGTATTTGAGCTGTGTCATGGCCTTTTTTTTCAAAGATTTGTCCTCATTTGTATTGTATTTGTGTCATTGTGTCATGCACCTAAAAATTGTCGAGAATTGTAATAAATAAACCTTTTGCCCTCTGCAATAACAAAGTTTCGTGCATATTTTGGTGTTATGCATATTTATACTTCTAGTTATCTTATAAGTAGAAACTAAAAAAATTAGCTTGAGGTTATAATTTATGAATTAAGTAGTAGAAAGTATAAAAAAAAATCATCGTTATAGTATAGATATTCTTTTTATCCTTCCTAACAAATATAGCACAGATTGAAACAGATGAAAAGTGCACGTATCACTTGTTTCCATATCACGATCAAGAAAAAGTGGACATCAGAATGAAGAAGATGTCCACCGAACAACAACATACTACAGTTCCTCTTGCTGAAATGCCAAACTTGACTAATCATCTGAAGTACAATTTATCCCTAAAAGAACGACTAGAGGGTTGGGTAATATAAATAAGAAAGCGTAATGCCACAAACACATGTGATAAGGTATACAATACAAAATACTTTGCTTATATATATATATAATCTTATTTTATTTCTCGTACAGAGGAGAAAATAAATATGTAGCACTAACATTATTGACCAAAAATCACCATGTATAACAATATTATATCCATGAGAAGGTCTCCACTAAGTTTCGATTGTTAAAGGAGGTTGCACTCTTCATATTGTATAGCTGCCTAAGGGATGACACAGTGCTTGCAAAGGTAAACGGAATCAATTTATAAATTTCCGTTTTTCCCTAAAGATACAAATTATATTTTTTTCACTACAATGCTAAATTCTTATAGTTTATGTATGTATTGTAGGAGATGATTGAAAATGACGTGAAACCGATTCTCATTGAAGCGTATTGCAAATTCTGCCAAACTCTTGATAATAGTGAAACTGAAAGAAAGACAAGTAATGTTCATGTTCTTATTTGAATAATGTTCATGTCACGACAATATAACTTTTGTGAAAATTAAGCTCACTGGTGATTTTATGCTCTTAAATTCAGCGTGCACTCCCTTAAGACACGAGGACAGTGATGAACCAATTGAATTAAATGATGAAGAAATAGAATTTTTTTTTCTTGTGCTTTAAACAATCCAATAACAAAGTTATAGCTAATTGATATTGAATTTTTCTTTTCCTTGTTATCATACTTTGTGAATACCTTCTATTGAGAATAGTTTATTTGAATTTTAACTTCTTTTTTCATATATAACTTTTGCATGTGATTGCTTAGTGACCTATGTTTCCATATGACTTTCATCTTATTATAATATGATAGTGAATAAAAAGAATCTTTTCGAATAAGGAAAAGTCATCTGGAGACAATTTGATGTACTACACGAGCCTTAAACTACCCATCCAACCAATATAATTTTTACATTGCACTTAGTTTTGTGTTACGTGCATTGAGACCAATATTACATGGATTCATTTCATTTGATTAAGTGTTTTAGTCATTAAACTTTATAAGCCCTTGGAAAGAACTAGTTTTCTAACCCCTATCTTTTGTGGTGAATAATACGTTGAAATAAAAAGAGAACTCAATGTCATTACATTAACTAAACTAGATATAATCCAACTTTATTATTTAAATATGGTTAAGTTATCAGATAAATGTACAATATAGATCAAACTTAAGTGCTATATAAATTGCAGGAATAAATTAATATTAAAAAAATAATTTTGTCATCTAAACTATGAGGTTTTTTGCACTTTCCCATCTTACACTAACTTTGTGGGTTTTACACTTTACCCTCCAGGACTCGCTGCCGATGAAATATCCCATCGAGATTATAGCTAAACTTTATTGTACTCAGTTATTATAACTAGACTTTATTGTACTTTGGGAAGTTTAGCCCAGTGAATGCAACATATAAATTCAGCAAAGTGAAGATTGCAACAAAGTCAGAAGATGAAATCAACTGCTAGAGCAAGGAATAACAAATAATTGAAGATCAAGACTCTCAACATAGTGAAGTCAGTCATATGCTGCAAACAGAATTTAGCTTAATTCACAACTATGAAGAGTCAGATAATGTTAGGAGAATTATCCGTTGGCGATCCCAAGAAGAGAGTTGTTGTAATATCACATTCTAATGGATTTGTTTCTCAAGATAGGAGAAGACATGACTAGTGAAGAATTACACCACCTATGATCACCTCTTTAAAACTCTCTTTTTACTTTATTTTACTATTTTCATCAAACACTGCACAAGCATGATGTGAAGCCCCGATTTTGCCGAAGCTATTAGTTGAACCTTATTGTTGTTTAAGCTTTTGATCGACTATTTTACCGCGTCATTTTGACGGGTAATTATTAATAATATATACATTTTGTATTTTATTTCATTTTATTTAATTACTTGTGATCATGATCATCATTAATTCTATTCCTCATTTATGATCACTTGATTGATCATTATTACTATTTTTGTATTTATTAGTCACCTTAGAATTTTAAGAGACTATTTATTTTAGAGACTTTTACCTTATAGAATTAAGATGTTGATTTAGATTAAGTGATCATGAGACTTACAAGTGATCATGGAAATCACTAATTATTTTGGAGATTGATATATTTCATCTATTATCATCAAATTTGGGACAAAAAAAATATGTGGAATTACCATTTTGCCCTCATAGTGGACGGCCATTGTGGATATTTTGGGATAAAAATATCATCCAACTCTTGTACACATACACCATATATTAGTCATCTTGTGTATAATTATATCATTAATTCAAACATTATACACATCATCTTATACACCAATTCTTTATTACCATTTTCCCAACTTATTCCCACTTAACCAACATTATTCTTATTCCTCTCAAATTCAAATTGACCCACACTTTGACTTGCATTTTTGTCTCCATGCAAGAGACAAATTACAAGACACAATTTGATCAAAATTTCCTCTCCCTCTCTCTCATACTACACGGCCATTATGGCATTTTTACACAAAATTTTCATTTCATTTCTCATCAACACATTCTAATACTCAAAGCCTTCTCCTCCTTCTCTCTAAAAACTCCCAACTTCTCTCTACTACTTCTTCTTACTTCTTCTTCCATACTTAGAAAAATTTCAACATTTTCCTCCTTATACACCATAAAAATCGAACCACTATACTACAAGGTAAGAAATTTTAGCTTCAATCCATTTTGGATATCACCTTGTTCATCTCTTCCACCTTCTTAACTTAAGTTTGGATTTGGTTTTGGAGGTACATTTAGAAGACTTTGAAGGTTAGAGCTTGACAACATTTTGAAGAAGGACCTCAAGCTTGAAAGAAGAATATAGTAGAGAAAATTTGACTACAAGGTAAAAATTGTGTACTAGACCCTTCTTTCCTACTCTTCCTATTTTTTTCAAATTTTAACACCCCTTTTTCATTTTTGAGAAATAGGGGCTGACTTTAGGAGATTTTTGGAGTTGAGCCAAAATTCCAATTCTTGAGCTTCAACTAGTCTCCAAACACCTACTACACAAGGTAAAGTGTAGTCCTTTTCATTTCCTTAATTCCTTCTTTTTCTCCTTAATTTTTCTCTCATTTTTCTAACTCCAAATTTTGATATTTTCTTGACTTAGGGGCTGATCTAAGAAGCCTCATCCAAAAAAATTGTGAAATTATCCTTTTATTTCACAATTTCCAAAATTAAGGTGGGTGGAAATTATTTTTCCAACTTTTAGGTGTTTGATCAAATGCATGTAGAAACTTTAATCATGAGCCTTGAGATATATATAATTATGTATTGCATGTCAATTTTACATATCAATCATGAAAATTCTCAAGAGTTGCTCAAAATTGTTAATTATTGAATTTTAGGTGCATGCATGTACACTTTAATGTTCTATTTGATGAATTCTTGTATGTATTGGACATGCATGTGTATGATCTCTAAAATCTATATTTTGGATGCCTTATAACCTGGAAAAGTCGAGCATAATTGATTAAATTTTAATTTTGGACCTAAAAATGTAAAAATGGAAAGTTGGTGGACTAAATTGCAAGAAAATGAAAGTTAAAGGACCCTCTGCAAAATTCGAAATTTGGGACTGTACTCAGGTTCAAAAATGACTTTTGGACATTTTAATAATGTTTTAAGAGTTTTAAGATAAATAAAATCAACCTTTAAAAGCCAAGGACTAGATTGTAAAATTTTGAAAGTTTAAGGGCTACTTTGCAATTTTAAAACTGTACCAGACCTAAACTTTATAAATTGAAATTTTTACTTTTAAGTTACTGGGAATCACATATTTTAAAAGTATTCCAAAAACCCAAGTGGTTAGGGCTTGGAAAACAATTTTACTAAAATTGAGGGACTAATGTGAAAAATATTAAACTTGAGGACCCAAATGAAATTCCAGGACTTATGCAGCCCATGCACCTGGAAATACTAACTTAACTATAACTTAATTATATTTTTGACCCAAGGTTCAAATTTCATAACAATTGGACCCCTAAAAGCCTTAATGGCAATTATTTTAAAATGGGACAAAAATGATATTTTCAAAAGTTGAAGGACCTACACATATTGTTTTTAAAAAACTGCTTTTGTCCCAATATCCTACTAACCTTAGTGACATTTTCCAACTGCAACCACATTAAAAGCCCTTCCGGTTTGTGAGTTCCGAATTTTTAAAACTTAAGGTCCAAATTGGCAATTTCTACAAATTCGGGGCCAATGTGAGATTTTTACAAAAACTCGACCTCAAAACTTTAAAAACCTGAATCTGTGGACAATTTGGAGAATTTAGGAACTGACCTTATAATTTTTCAAGGTCGGGATATTTAATTATTCAATTTTTAACCCCAAAAGTGTTAGTTTTTACAAAACGGTGCTAAATTACAATTTTCCTTTTTTAAAGGACCTCACTCAAATTATTTTCTCTTTTACTAAAATAGCCCTGGACGCTCTGACTTGGAGATTTAATTTAAGTATTTTACTTTCCCAAAAACCCCTGACTTATCGGATCAATTTGACCGATTAATACCCGATCGCGGAGCGACTTTCTCGCCTTGCGAATTGAATCTATAACGGGACTTATGTCCCACTCAATTTTTCAAGATATCGAAGATTGCTTATCCTTCCGATAATCATCTTCATCCAAAAACCCCACCATCGCCATAATTACCACTCGCATTTTTCAAAAATTTTCTCTAAATCGCTTCCCCTGAATCAATAATACTCATTGCTGGTTGATTACTGTAATTATAATTACTTTCTGCTGAGTCAACTTGGTGTGTCGAGCTCACCGAATGGAATGGATCGTCGGGGATGGAACCAGGCAGCTCGGCCGCTATTCCACTCTTCGGCCCCATCGCCCTAATCCCCATGGCGAGGGACGGAGTTTGTCGAGGAAGCGGGTCGTAATCGAGGTATAATCATGATTATGCAGTCCGAGCCTCGCCGGCTCATGGGATTTTGTCTTTGCCTACGGAGCGATAAGGTCGGTCTTGGACCATCTTGTTGAGGAGTTACAAGGAAGAACGAAGGAATCGTTGTATCGATCCACACGATTCTCGGAGTTATCGTCCCGTTTTGGTTGGCGTTACATTTTCCGCACGGCCGCCCTGTTTTGCGTTGGTTGGCGCTACAAACCGTCGCAACCATTATTTGTCTTGCATAGATTGGCGTTACACTCCGCACGCAATCCTACCTGTCTTTTTGTTTCACCTAGTGCTGTGTGACCATGAACTGTTTTCTTGAATCTGTATAAGTATATTATTTAAATATTTTATCACGACGCTTTGAATCGTGTGTGTGAATTCATGCATCATACTCACGCGTTTTCATATAACTGTTTTCTCACATTAACTATATTGCGCCACACTCGCACACGATCACCCCATCCACTGAGATTTTTGTCTCATCCCCACCTGTTTTCTAACCTTAGATGAGGATTTATTTGGAGATCTTGAGCTCGCTCTGGATTGAGACCTTGTACTACGCTTGTTGGATTTACTGCTTCTTGTTGTTGATTGGACTCTTTTCTTATTATGTTGTTGTTGGACTTTTGTATCCTAATCAATTCGGGTTTGTAATTGAGGGGCGTATGACCCCTTGGCTTTAAGTTACTACCTTGTTGAAGTTCGGGTTGTAATTTTGGATGTTGGAATGTAGACTTTAAGTGATAACTTGTATCTGTTATTTATTTCCGCTGCTATTTAGACTCTGTCTTATTGGGTTCTCATTGGTATTGTATGGACTGTTAGTCCATTTGTATTTAAGTTGTGAATCGTTCGTCGCGTCCCGTTTGGGGCGTGACACATATCGTACTCATTGAATTTCTGGAATTGTAATTCACAATATTCTGCCAACCATAGAAAACTACATTATATTGTTTTACTAAATTTCAATATATAAAGCTTAGATGATTACATTTATTGATGTAAATAGCTTACTAGTCCATTCATACCAAAGTGCAAATTTGTCTGCTTTTGCAAATAATATTTCATAACTTCAATGAAAAATAAAGAAATATTTTATTGATATATAATTTATAATACCAAATTTACATTTGTCCACAATATGTGCAACTTTCTTTATGTCATTTATCAATTTATTATTTTGGGTAAATTTCATAGCTTTTACACTCACATATTTGTTTTTATCATTTAAAAACATTGTGTATTCCATAAAAATTAAAAGAATCATCATTCCTATTCATAAAAACCGCACGAATCAAGCGCTAAGCATTCATTAATAGAACACATCGTAATATGTGTGTTTTTGAAAGAACTTGGAAGGTTTCATTTGGAATTTTCCAACATCATAAAGAGGATCCAAACTACATTCTTGAAATGCATAAGGTAGTTCATTTGGTATAGGTACGGAATTTTTGTTTATCTAACTATCATTCTATATAGTTGTAAATCAAACAACTCTAGGTTATGATTATTTCGATCTCTTTACTTTTCATAAAAGTCACTAATTTGAGGCGCATATCAAGCAATTTTTATCTGTGGTCAAGTAGTATAATGTTAGACTTCTGCAAATGTGCACATCGGTGGATCTTAGGCTCGGATTAAGCTCCAGCCCTGGGCTACCTACTTTGAAAGCCCATTTAACAAGTGCACATCTATTTTGTATTAATAATATTTGTACAATCTCATTTATTAATTCATCCACCTCAGTCCAATCCGGCCAATATATAACTTTTTTGGCCTATGTAAGTCCATTTAAATAATTTTTCAATGCCCACATCCCAAACTCATTTGTAGATTCTATTAATGAATGTTATGCCATGAAAGCTCGTAGCACAACTTCAATGAATAGTAGGAAAGATTGTATATAATTTTATGGTATTGAAAATTATTTTTTATAGCCCACCTTATCATCAGTTTCTGGATCTGCTCCTGAATGTGCATCTAATTGTGTTGTAATAGTTTTTAAAATAATTTAATTTAATTGATTTAATAAAGTTTTTTGACTACTAATATATTATATATTGTAAGTTACATAAATAATCAGTTTAGGAAGGAAAAATTGAATTTGCTTTATTGTGAATTATTAAGATTTTCTTCCCCAAACTCCTCATTTTCTTGTTCGAATAAAAGAATGACGTCTTTCAAACGAATAGACTGATAATTACAATTTGTTATCAAATAACATATACATATATGTGCATATTCATTATTTTTATATATAAGTAGGATTGCACATTTGTATTTGAACAGTGTCGTGGCCTATACACAGTTGCATTTGAGCCGTGTTGTGGCATGTACTTTATTTTTTTGAAGAACCATGCCTAATTTTTATTGTGTTGTATATTTGTCAATTTGCCATGCATGTCTTAAAAATGTCGAGAATTTTACGGAAAAATATAACAGTCCCCTACAACGTTAAGTCTCATGCATGTTTCCGTGTTATATATTTTCATACTTCTAATAATCTCATAATTCGAAACTACAAAGTAGCTTGATGTTATAGTTTATGAATTGAGTAGTAGAAACTATAAAATAACTCTTCGTTATATTATAGATATTGTTTTTGTTATCTTTCCTAAAAAAGATAATACAGACTAAAATCGATGAAAAGTGCATATATCACATGTTTCCATATCACGATGAGGAAAAAGTGAATGTTAGAGTGAAGAAGTTTTTAATCAAACAAAAACACATTACAGTTCCTCTTGTTGAAATAACAAACCTAAGTAACAGTCTAAAGTGCAATTTATCCCTAAAAGAACGATTTGAGGGTTGGGTAATACAAATGAGAAAGTGTAATTACTCAACACATGTGATAAGGTATAAAATTTCATGAAATTTATCCCATGAAAGCTCATCGAACAAACTTCAATTTATATTGAAAAAATTGTACAAAACTTTATGGTATGGAAAATTTTCATTTTTTAGCCCATCATATCATCAATTTTTGGATCCCGCCTTGATTGGGCATCTAATCTGTTGTAATAGTATTTGCAACAAATTTATTTAATAGGAACAAATGGTTCTGTGTCATGCCTAATAGGGACCATGACGTGATCAATAACTTAAACTAGTTGACTAGCCAAATAAATCATGCCAACAAAGGATTTATACCACATTAATACCTAAACAGTTAATCATTCATCAAAACCAACCCAAATAGAGTTTAATATCGCAGTGGAATATTAAGTTACAATCCGATAACATAGCAAAATAGTTCTTAAATTACAACCAATAAAATTTAATATTTGTTCAAGGGTCCTACGCCCTTTGATTACATGCTTAAAATAAAAGGAGTCCAACAACAAGCTACAAATAAAGAAAATCTTCGAGGAGTCGGAATGAGGCACGGGTATGGATTACTCCGTGGTCTGATATTCTTCATCCATGTCCTCAATGTGTGGACAATGACCATCTGGTCGTTTGAAAAGGTGGGGGTAAGACAAAAATTCTCAGAGGACGGGTGTTTTGTGTTAGTGTGGCGTATATCGATGCAGGAAAACAGTTATATGAAAAATATATGGTTCATGATGCGTGCGTCACACACGATTCACAAGAAACGTGATATTTCAAAATAATATAGTAGTACATAACTTGTTAAAAATAATTCGTGAATATTTAAGCACCATGAATGGTATTCGAGGGAGTCAAGTAGTGGTTGCGTATAGAATATAACGCCAACCTAAACAAGTAAATGGTCTGAGTAACTTCAGAATTGTGTGGATCAGATAGTGATTCATTCGTTCTTCCTTGTAACTCCCTGAGCTAGATGGCACAAGGCCCAGTCACCTTATCGCTCCTAGGCACGACAAATCCACAATGGGGCTAGTGAAACCCAGATTGTCATAATCATTGGACACTCCATCCTTCAGTGGTGGGATTAGGATAGTGGCGTTGAAAGTTCAAATAGTTATATAGCGAGGAAATCGCCATGCATAATGCGTACAATTCAGTAAGGAGTCTGTTAAGGTACGAAAATCTTTGAGAAAACTAAAATTTATATAATTAAATATGATTCAGTAAATTTTAGGGTTGTAACAAGCTAAATAATTAATTTGAGGTTCTTGATAAAAGGAAATTTTCATAAGTAGCCCCATTTTGGAAAAACTAGCATTTGTCGGGTTTGAAATCGAATAAGTTTTGGTCTCGATCTCGAAAATATATAAGGTCAGTTCCTAAATTCTCCAAATTGGGGTCGAGTTTTAGAGAAATTTCAATTTGTCCCATTTTTTGCCATTTTTGGCCCCGAACTATAAACTAACTCTTCGTTATATTTATAGATATTATTTTTCTTTTCTTTCCTGACAAATATAGTATGACTGAAACCAATGAAAAGTGTGTGTATCACGTATTTCCATATCACAATTGGGGGAAAAGTGGATGTCTGAGTGAAGAAATTGGCAATCAAACAACAACACACTACAGGTCCTCTTGTAGAAATAATAGACATGAGTAACATTTGAAGTACAGTTTATCCCTAAACGAACGACTTGAGGGTTGGGTAATACAAATGAGAAAGCGTAATGTCTCAAACACATATGATAAGGTATATAAAATTTGATGAATTTTATGCCATGAAAGCTTGTCGGGCACAACTTCAGTGTATATTAGAAAAAATAGTATAAAATTTGATGGTATTGGAAATTTTCATTTTGTAGCCCACCTTGTTATCAATTTCTGGATCCGTCCCTGAATATGCATCTATTCTAGTAGTAATAGTTTTTTGCAATAATTTTATTTAGTACGAACAAATGAGTCTGAGTTGATTTAGTAATGTTTTTTTACTAATAATATATTCTATTGTAACTTATTCATTCCAGCATGATAAATTTTTCATAATCGATAATGTGTTGTAGAAAGAATATTTCTTTGCATTTCTAAGCCACAACCAAGATTGTATGCACTAAACCTTGGAAATTTAAACTTAGGCATTTGAGCACCACTAGAACTCAAATTCTCAGTGGTTCAAGCAGTAGGAGAAGACAATAAACTAGTTTCATTTCTAACTTTGGTTTGTGCAACTGAAGTAGTAGCAATATTTGGATTCACCATTTCCTTACCCCCCATTATTTTAATTTCCTTGATTGCCTCACCCATCTTCTTCACAATCGTTTCTTCCACAGATTGAGTAATTTTATCCATCCGTAGTGAGATCTTCGAATTGTTTATATATTGAAGCTTGAAACGTTGATTGGTTTCCATCAATTGTGTTCACATATATAATATCCATTCAATTGTTGTTCTTCGCCATTAGTCATAAAATGCATATTGTGAAAGGCTGCATGTGAGGCCAAATTTTAACTCAAGCAACTGAGAGAGAGAGAGAGAGAGTTTTCGTGAGAGAGAGAGAGAGAGAGAGAGTTGAAATCAGATTTTTATTAATTGTCAAAATTGAAACTCGAATACAACAACTAAACTATTTGATACTCACTTAAACAACATCGTTTAACAAATGAAAATTAAAGTAAATGAAAACTAAAATGTGTAATGCGAGTATCTTATGAATGTGATTTCCCCCAGTAATATAGCAATAAACCATATATGCATTCAAAGAAATTGAAAGAAATAAAGTAATAGAGAAACTAAACTACAATCAATGGGATATGCAAATCAAACTGAGAGAATTAAAAGAGGAGATATTGAGTACATGTTACTAAAAGATAGTAGAATGTGAAAAATAAGATGGCGCAAAGAGAGAGAGAGAGAGTTGTGGGACCTATGATTCGAAAGTGGCGGCATCGGCAACCTCACGATGACACAAAGATGATAATGATAGAGAGAGAGACGGTTGGGGCAAGTGCTAGTGGTGGTGGAGACCGGCGGGAGAAGTGGTGGTGGGAACAATGGGAGAAAAAGTGTGGAGGGAAAAAAATTAGGTCTCGGGCACAAAAAAGTGAGGAGGGCAGAAAAATCAAGAAACTTAGAGAACTATAAGCAACGACAAGAACGTCATCACAAATAGTTCATCTTGTTTAATTTTAATGAGCACTTTTAAGCAATGACATTTTAACGGCAACAATGTTGTCGCATTTTCCTAACTATTTGCAACAACTTTCTAACTTTATCGCTATTGGTATTGACAACAGTTTAACAATTCATTGCCGAAGTTTATCGTAGCAAAAAGTGTTTTTTCTTGCTACTACATGTTTTCATTGCTAGTACATTCGTACAAAAAACGAATAAGTTTTTTTTTCAGTAATGTAGGTTAAGTGCTCTTATATTTCCCAGTAGCATTTTATTTATGTACTTTGTCATGAAAGAAGTTCTCAAAATTTCCGCTTTTGCCTAATATTGTGTTGAAATTCGAAACTGACATGAAAATTGAGAAAATACCTTTCAAAATAATTAGATAGTACTTAGTAGTTGATTTATTTTATACAAAAATGAAATATTTAAACCAGGAGTACTAATATTGATTACAATGTGGTCCATTGAAATAAATACATCAATGGATTTTGTTGGGAAAATTTATGCTTAGATTTTGATGACACCATGTAAAACTTAGATTAGTAAGTTGGCACCCCATTTTCTATGTAATTAAACTTGTTATAGATAGGGTTGTATAAGCTGAGTTGGAGTCAGCTAAGTTGAAGATTACAATACTCGACTGAAGATCGAAGAGAAGACCCAACTGTATGAAGTGAAGTGAAGACTCAGTCAAGTGACAGAAAAGTTGCATCAGTCAGCTGACTGACAGCTAGGTCATTCCAAAATAATTGGAATCGGATGTCAAAGGGGTATGCAGCAGACAAGACTTGAAGAAAATGAAAGAGATCCGTTGTCAAGACAAGTCAAGGTTTTGCTGGAAATAGGCATGTGTCATGCTGCCAGGAATAAAGCTTTTTTGCTGAAAGAGTGCAAAAAGCAAAGAACCAATGAGATGTTCCTGAAAACCTTCAGATATTAAGGAAAGGTTGCAGAGCAATTAATTCATGGTACAATTTACATCAATGCTGCAAGACAAGACAAGCCAACAACCTATGAGTGTGATTTGGAATTTATGTCTATCTCTTCAACGAATATAATTTCAAATGTGCACTATTAAAGGCTGAGCAAGTAAGTGAGAGAAGGTTATCGAGTTCAACAAGCATACAAGCAATCAAGAAATAACCTGCGAATTTCTCTCAATCTTTTCAAAGAAATCCTCAATCCAAACTTCGAAGGAATTTAATCCAACACACTCAGTGAAGGAAAGATTACTTCATCTATTGAATAGGAAAATTGTTTTCAAGAACAAAAGGGTCTACTCTCCAAGGTTGAAGGAGAAGTAGTGAGGTTCCAATTTGAACCGGTGCTTTGAATCTGTTGGAGGGATAAGTGATCAAGTCCAAGGGTTTGAAGGAGGCTGAAGTAACAGGACAACTGTCTTGTGAAGAAGCTGAGTCCCAAGAGCAGTAGGTAGTGTGATCAAAGCGACTCGGATCGTAATCGCTTTGTAACCAAGCTTAAGTTACTTAGTGGATTCTACATGAGTTGGATAAGAGTGGACTAGAGGAATTACCCCATCCTCGAACCACTATAAAACTACTTGTGTCTTGTTTACTTTTTAGCACACATTAATTCTTGCATTTATTTTATAAGCGATGATATAATTAAACTAGCTAAAGTCTACCGATAATAACCATTGATAAAACAAGTGTTGAAAAAATGTCTTTGAAATTCATAAGGATGAAAAGTCTTCCCTTTGAACAAACCAAATCAATCGAATTGGTAAAACAACGGCTAAGTTATACTATCAACCACTCAATCAAGTGCATTGCATTCGAGTGGGTAACTTTGTTGTGTAAGCCAACCTAGTTGTCCCTCGAGGACTTAGCCGATTTGAGTTAACTCTGAATATATTTTAAAAGGACTAAAATGAAAAGTTGGTAAGGTTTATTCAATCCCCCCCATCTAAACCTTACACATCACCCCTTGAGACCTACAAGTGGTATCAAAGTGGTTGGTTCATTGAGCCTTTCGTGACCGATTCATTGAACTAGATATAATTTTATTTCAAAGAATCAACACTTGAGTTTTTTAAGTTTTTTTTCAAAAGCAAAGTTATTATCATGGAAGCAAATCTAACTCGAATTCCAATGTTCACTGTTGAAGAATTTGATGATTGAAAAATACGTATGCAGGCTCATCTATCAGCTCTGCATGATGAAATATGGCTAGTGATTGAGGATGGACCACTACAAATCTTAAAGGTCAACATTGTTGTAAGAAGGACAGCTCCTGCTGAAGGAGAGGGTGTTGCACCAGCAGATCCCAGACCTGCTATGGTGGAAAAACCACGTTGTGAATGGACCAACGATGATGGAAACAGATACAACCTTGACAATGTTGCCAAGGATATACTTTATAAAACTCTTGATAAGGCTATATTTAATAGAGTTAAATATTGTAAAATAGACAAAGAGATTTGGGAAAAGCTTATTTTAATTTGTGAAGGGTCTGATCAAATCAAAGAAAATAAATTAATTGTTGATGTTCAAAAGTTTAAAAACTTTAAAATGATTGCAGGTGAAAGTCTGGATCAGCTGGATGCCAGGTTCACAGAGATCACCAATGAGCTTTCAGCTCAAGGGAAAGAATACACACAAAATGAGATGTGTATGAAGATCCTAAGGTCTCTCCCAGCTGAGTGGAAAATGAAGATCATGGCCCTAAGACATTCCATGGATCTCACCAAGACACCAAACCATAAGTTGTTCTCTGATCTAAAGGCCTACGAATTTGAGGTGAGAAGAAAAGAACAAGAAAGACAATTGTACCCAAGACAGATGCACTCATGGCTGGTGATGCAAAGAGAGTTGAATCCAAGGAGACAATAGACCAAGAAGAGATTGCACTGATGGTGAAATGAATTAATAAGTTCTTCAATAATAACTGCAAAAGAAACGAGGGTGAATATTCAAGAAGACACTCAGCACCCTCTAAATCAAGGGAAGACAGACGACCCAAGAGAGATGAAGATCAAAGAACTGAGTATCAGAGGGCTGATAATAAGATAGCTGAAAGAGCTGACGTGCAGAGAGCTGAGAATCTGTGTTGGAATTGCAGGCAACCATGACAATTCACTATCGACTATCCTTATCCACTAGTCAACAAGTACACAAATGAAGAGGAAAGAAAAGTCTTCAGGGAAAGAAGACAAAAAAAGAAGAAAGCCATGTTGGCCGCTAAGACATCAAAAAATGACCAAGTGCAAGGAACCAATGCCAGACTCATATAGTAGTGAAGCGGACTACTCCCGGTGATCTTGAGGAAGAGGCCTGGATATGCCTCATGGCCAAAGAACAAGACTCAAAGATCGAAGATGAGGTTCAAGGAACAACCGAGTCCCAAGGAACCCGATACATGGATAGTGGTTGTTCGGACACATGAATGAGAGAACAAGATAAATATATGAAACTTCAAGGAAATCAAAGGTGCTAAAGTCATATTTGGAGGAAATGCAGCTCCAGGGGAAATCAAAGGCACATGATCCATAAGGAAAAATTGATTAGAGATCACATATATTGCATATGCCGAAGGCCTCAACTTCAATCTGCTGACAAAGGCTATAATGTTGGATTCAACATGGGTGTATGTCAGCTTAAAGTGTTAGTCCAAGTGGCGATGATAATCTAGAAGAGGGTGAATAGATTATGCCGATTTTCCGTGTTTTGCCCTCTTTTTCGAATATGAAGATGAAAGCAAAAATATAAATGCAGAAAATAAACAACACACAATGATTTATAGAGCTTCACCCCACCTAAGGACTACGTGCTCTACAACCCAGTATCTTCGGGATGGATTTCAAAAAAGAAAAAGAATTTTAGTAATAGTTACCACAACTATTACACCACCACCTTCAAGATTACCACAATCTTCTTACAACACCTGTTAGAAAATTACCACAATCTTCAACACCTAAGATCACCCAAGTGTGCTCTTACGATAAGAACAACAAAAAGGATATCTTGTTTTGGATGATTGACAAAATTCAAGATTACAACTCGATAATGAAGTATACAAACTTTGAGTGCAAGTGTAATCAAGAATAAAAGCCTAAACCTCAAAATGTGCAAGTGCAAGAGCTTAGGCTTTTACAACAAGAATTTGAACAATGAAGAACAAAGTGTTTGCTTGTATGTATTTGCTTGTGTTGTTGTGATGTATCTTGTTGCTTCAATGCTTCCTTTATTTATAGAAAAGGTCTTGGATTGATTTCCAGACATAGGCTCCTTCTTGGAGACTGGTTTCTACAAAAAAAATACAATTAAAATTAAGATTATAGCTGTTAGAAATTACCCCCAAAAAATGAGAAAAAGCTGTCTGTAGGCTCAAAGGATAGTTTGCTGTCAAAAACATAGGGCGACCGGTCGAAAAGAAATAAGAGTTTGAAAAATATTGCATAGAATTGCACAGGGCGAGCGTTCGACATGGGGCCCAACCAGTCGAACCCTTATTGGACCGATCCGACTCATTAAAAAGCAATATAGAGAAGTTTGATCAATTCTCAGACACCGGTTGACCTAGGTTCGACCTCCAGGTCGACTGGTTGACCTCTTGCAAAAATGTGATCGTCTCATTTCTATTTCAAAAATCAACTTTAGAGGGAGACCGGTCGAACACGAGACAGAAGTGTTGTCCAATTTTTGTCAAAAATAAACTTCAAGAAATATTCCAAAAAAATAGTAAAATCATTTTAGATCGATCAGGAGTATTTGGACAACATTTAGAAACACGGTTAAACAAAATCATCAAAATCATGATAAAAATATTTATCTATCAAACTCCCCCTTTTTGATGATTACAAACCAAAACAATTTTAAGAGGTCGATTTTGAAAACAAAACAAATTTTCCTGTCAAAAATAACTATCCATTTTGAGCAACAACTTTCCATGCATAATAGACACAAGGATGGGAGTAAAGATTTTCAAAAACATTTTGTAAAAGCTCCCCCTTTCAACATGCACAACAAGATTTATGAAGAGTCAAGCATATAAAAGCTAAAAGCTCACTTTTTCAACTTTGAGCTTAAATAACAAGAGCTTAGAAGCTCCCCCTGTCAAAGAGAGCATATTAGACAGGTAAACAAGTCCATAATACAACCATTGAACTAAGTATCATCCACAACTTTTGGCTTTTAATAGCCACAACTTATAGCTTTTTTTGCGAGCTTATTCTAGCTTCTTTGTGCTAAAGAGCCTATTTCATGTTTCTTCCCCTTTGGAATCATCAAAAAGAATGTTAGCACGATAAAAACATCATATAATCATATCAAAGTGCGCAATTGAACCGATTTATCGAGCTTATGATCATGAAGCTTAAAAATCCAAAAGCTAAGGGAAAAGTCAAGAATATGACTTATAAAAGCTCATTTGAGTAGCAAAACATGATCTATATAAACTTATAAGACTTATGAAATCGAGAGAATCATGTAATATAAGAAATTTTCTCTGAAATATTTTGTCGAACACTTGGCGTGCGTCTAATAAAAAAGAAGATGTATATAGCCCTTGTAATTGTAATCAAGCCAAAATGTTCATCACCAAATACAATTCTACAACATCCAATCAACAATAATCAATATGCCCATCACAAATATATCTGAATTATATCAAGACATTAACATTAAACCAAGTTCTCAAGGGTTCAACCCAATTGAGATTAGTGAGAAGAATTCTTACCAATTAATCAGTAAAGAAGAGCAACAATGATGATAAACGAGCAATATGAAGTCCAAGATATAGATATTATACAACAAAATTCATTTTAAGTGAATTGTGTGTAAAAATAGCAAAGGGGTCGAAAAATGGAGGGGAAGAGCCAAAATGGCTAAGTCTGGGAACAGAAAGCATTTTATCCAAAAAATCAATGTGGGCGACCGGTCCGAGGTGATGTCGACCGGTCGAAGATGAGGTCGACCGGTCAACCTCACTCCATTTGGCCACTGGAGCAGTCTGTTCTTACATTTTCCGAAATTTAATCCAAAAATCTGATTTTTTGCCCCTAAGTTTTAAAAACGTGCAAATTGCAAACATAGACCTTATTCAATATGCATTATGCCTAACCGAGCTCGTATTGAAGCAATAGACTTGGCGGATAGTGGTTTTGTAAAAATATCCACGATTTGATCATGAGACGGAACGAAAGACATCTCAATTTTTCGTTTGGAAACACAATCCCTTAAAAAATAATGACGAACCTCAATATGTTTAGTACGGTTATGATGAACCAGGTTTTGAGCAATATTTATAGTTGATGTGTTATCACAAAAAATAGGAACATTTTCAAAATAACATTTATAGTCCGCTAAAGTCAAAGCAATTGAGTACAACAAAAGGCCGCGGAAATATATTCGGCTTCGGCCGTTGAAAGTGAAACACAATTTTGTTTCTCTGAAAACCAAGACACAAGGCAATCGCACAAAAATTGACATGATCCAGAAGTACTTTTGCGATCATCAATATTTCCCGCATAGTCCGAATCACTATATCCTTTAAGAGAAAAAATTTCATTCTTTGGATAAAATAAACCATAAGAGATAGTGCCTTTCAAATATCGAAAAATCCTTTTAACGACACTCATATGAGATTCTTTGGGATTGCTTTGAAAACGAGCACATAGGCATACGACATGAAGAATATCCCGGTCTACTTGAGGTTAAATAAAGTAAACTACCAATCATACTCGATACTTTGATTAATCAACCGACTTGCCTTTTTCATCTTTGTCTAACTTGATATTGGTTGCCGTTGGAGTAGTGACGGTTGTTCCTTCTTCAATGCTGAACTTCTTCAAAAGTTCTTTTGTATACTTTGATTGTGAAATATAAATCTCTTCTTGGCATTGCTTAATTTGAAGTCCAAGGAAGAAGTTTATCTCCCCCATCATACTCATCTCGAATTAACCTTGCATTAACTTAGAAAATTTCTTGCACAAGGATTCATTAGTAGCACCAAATATAATATCATCAACATAAATTTGCACTAATAAGCAATGTTGCCTTTTTTCAAAAACAAAGAGAGTAGTATCAACTTTACCTCTTGTAAATTCATTTTGTAAAAGAAAATAGCTAAGTCTATCATACCATGCATGGGGTGCTTGTTTTAAACCATATAAGGCCTTGTTAAGTTTATAAACATCATTTGGCCTAGAAAAATTTTCAAACCCCGGAGGTTGTTTTACATAGACTTGTTCTTGAATAAAATCATTTAGAAAAGCAGATTTAACATCCATTTTGTAAAGTTTGAAATTTTTAAAATAAGAATAGGCAAGTAAAATACGAATAGCTTCTAAACGTGCTACGGGTGCAAAAGTTTCATCATAATCAATACCTTCTTCTTGACAATAACCTTGAGCTACTAACCTTGCTTTGTTTTGAACAATATTGCCTTGGTCATCGAGTTTGTTCTGAAATACCCATTTGGTACCAATAATTGTTTGTGATGGAAGACAAGGTACCAATTCCCAAATATCATTCCTTTCAAATTGATTCAACTCATCTTGCATTTCTAAAACCAATACTCATCTTCAATAGCTTCCTTAGCATTTTTAGGCTCTTTTTGAGATATAAGAGGTTTCTCGCCAAATTTTCTTCTAGTCATCACTTTATCAAGGGGATCACTAATAATGAGATCTTTTGGATGATCTCCCTTAAATTTCAATGCCACGGGAAGATCGGAAGTATCACCTTTGTCTTCTTGAAGAACATTTGAGGTTGAAGGTTGATCATTTGAAGTAGAAGGTTGATCATTTTGTGCATCATCTTGAACAATTGGTTCAATAATATCCTCTTCATCACTTTCATCATTGGATATCCTTTTGACACCTGAAGCTTCATTGAATTTGACATGAATAGATTCTTCAACAACCATACTAGTCTTCTTATAAACCCGATATGCTTTGCTCTTGATAGAGTACCCCATAAATATTCCTTCATCGGTCTTAGGATTAAGTTTGTCCAATTGATCCTTAGTATTCAAAATAAAACACTTACATCCAAATATTTTGAAGTAACTAATATTTGGAGTTCTTCCTTTCCAATGCTCATACGGTGTTTTATTCAATTTAGGACGAAGACAAACACGATTAATAACATAGCACATGGTACTTACAGCTTCGGCCCAAAAATATTTTGGAAGTGAAAATTCATTGAGCATAGACCGACTCATTTCTTGAAGTGTTCGATTCTTTCTTTTGGCTACTCTATTTTGTTGAGGTGTTCTTGGAGTCGAAAAATTATGAGCATATCTTTTGGCTCTCGAGAAGGTCATCACCTTCAAAATACGTGCTAGTAGTTCCAATAATCTTATTTGCTTTTATTGTGGTAAAATTGGAGACTATGCTAGTAATCACCTTGTCTTTTTCGGAGATGACCTTCTCGAGAGCCACAAGAGGATTGACAATATTGTCAAGCCTTTCCACCATTTTTGATATGCTTTCACCATCATGCATATTGAAATTTTCAAAGTCTTTCACAAGCATTATTTTTCTTGCTTGCTTTACTTTCTTTGTGCCCTCATAGATGGTTTCTAATTGTTTCCATACTTCATGTGCGAACCTTATTCCTCGAATACGATTGTACTCGGTGGCGGTGAGTGAACAATGTAAAATATTCAGGCCTTACCGTTTAGAGAGAATGACTTCTTGTTTTTGTCATCACATTCCTTGAAAGTTTTGAGAACCGAGGTGTCATCCTCCAATTTCTTGGTTGGTTGATCAACCCCTTCAATAACGGCATTCCATATGTCAAATCCGCACCCTTGTAGAAAGCACTCCATTCGCTCTTTCCAAAATGCGTAATTGTTAGCGTTGAATAGCGGTGGCTTGTTGGTGGAGGCGCTGGTGGTTAGATAGTCTTCATTCGTAGCCATGGATATTTCCTCTTTACTCGCGATGTAAAACGAGCTAGCCAAAGAGTTTGGCTCTCATACCACTTGTTAGTCCAAGTAGCTACGATAATCTAGAGGGGGTGAATAGATTATGCCGATTTTCTGAGTTTTTCACTCTTTTTCGAATATGAAGATGAAACCAAGAATATGAATGCAGAAAATAAACAACACACAATGATTTATAGAGCTTCACCACACCTAGGGACTACATGCTCTACCACCCCAGTATTTTCGGGATGGATTCGAAAAAGAAAAAGAATATTATTAATAGTTACAACAACTATTACACCACCAATTTTGAAGATTACCACAATCTTCTTACAGCACCTCTTGGAAGATTACCACAATCTTCTTTCACCTATGAAGAGTACCACACTCTTCAACACCTAAGATCACCCAAGTGTGCTCTTACCACAAGAACAACAACAAGGATATCTTATTTTGGATGATTGACAAAATTCAAGATTACAACTCGATAATGAAGTATACAAACTTTGAGTGCAAGTGTAATCAATAATAAAAGCCTAGACCGTAAAATGTGCAAGTGCAAGAGCTTAGGCTATTACAACAAGAATTTGAACAATGAAGAACAAAGTGTTTGCTTGTATGTGTTTGCTTGTGTTGTTATGTTGTATCTTATTGCTTCAATGTTTCCTCTATTTATAGGAGAGGTCTTGGATTTATTTCCAGACATAGGCTTTTTCTTGGAGACTGATTTCTACAAAAAAATGCAATTAAAATCGAGATTATAGCTCTTAGAAATCAACCCCCTAAAATGAGGAAACGTTGTCTGCATGATCAACATATAGTTTTCATCAAAAACATAGATGCATCGGTCGAACAAAAATAAGAGTTTGAAAAATATTTGCACTGCACAGAATTGCATGCAGGCGGCCGTCGACATGGGGTCCGAGCGGTCGAACCATTATTGGACCAGTCCGGCTCATTAAAAAGCTATACAAAGAAGTTTGATCGATTCTCAAACACCGGTCGACCGATCGACCTCTTGCAAAAATGTGATCATCTCGTTTCGCTTTTAAAAATCAACTTGCATACGGGTTTCCCTATAGGCGACCCTGGTCAAACATGAGACAGAAGTATTGTCCAATTTTTGTCGAAAATAAACTTCAAGAAATATTCCGAAAAAATAGTAAAAATATTTTAGATCGATCGGGAGTATTTGGACAACATTTAGAAACATTATTTTGGTGTAAAAACACAGTTAAACAAAATCATCAAAATCACGATAAAAACATTTATCTAACACAAAGATGATGAATCAAATGAAATTGTGCTTCAAGGATCAAGGCAGAAAAATATGTATGTAGTGGAGTGGTCAACTTCTACACCAAGCACATGTCTGCTAGCAAAGAGTACAACCGAATCAAGTTTGTTGTGCCACAAGAAGCTGAGTCGCCTGAATTTCAAGACAATCAACAAGCTTGCAAGGAGTCATCTTGTGAAAGGATGGATAGACTCAATATACAAGAAGGAAAGCATTTGTAATGCATGCCATATGGTAAACCAAATTAAATCATCTTTCAAGGATAAGCAAGTCCTTCTTCAACCAGGATATTGCATCTATTTCACGTGGATTTATTTTGTCCTATTGAACCAACTAATATCAGTGGAAAGAAATACACATTAGTAGTGGTGGATGATTATTCAAGATACACATGGACAATCTTTATGTGTAAAAAGAAGAAAACCTTGCAGAAATTGCCTCAACTGATGAGAAGAGTTCAAAATGAGAAGAGCCAAACCATTATTAATGATAAGGTCTGACAGGGGAACTGAGTTTGTCAATGGGATTATAACTCAGTATTGTATTGAAAATGGTATTGCTCATGATTTGTCAGCTGCTAGAACTCCACAGCAGAATGGAGTAGCATAAAGAAGGAACAGAATTCTCAAGGAAGCTGCGAGCACCATGTTAGCTGAAGTTGGATTGCCTAAGAGATTTTAGGCTGAAGCCATTAACACTTCTTGCTACACTCATAATAGGTGTATGATTAACAAGCAATTGTCCAAAACTCTCTACGAAATTTTGACAGGGAGGAGGCCAAATGTTGGATATTTTTGAATCTTCGGATGTAAGTTCTTCATCCACAAAAATAGCAAGGACAATTTAAAAGCTTTTCAAGGTAAAGCTGATGAAGGTATCTTTTTGGGATACTCAACTGAAAGTAAAGCTTATAGAATTTGAACAAAAGGACTATGGTCACAGAAGAGTCTATCCATGTGATTTTTGATGAACCTAATGTTAATGGAGAAGACATAGATGAGTTAGCTGACAAGAGAAATCAACCAACTTCTCAGAAGAGTCCCTATGTTGAAGAGTCCAAGAGCCTGGTTTGATACATTGTCACAGTTTCTTATTGATAATAGATTCACCAAAGGCAAGGTTGATAGAACACTCTTCAGAATTCAAGATGGAGAGAGTATTTTGTTTGTTCAAATTTATGTAAATGACATCATATTTGGATCCACAAACAAAGAGCTGTGTGACAAATTTTCAAAGCTCATGCAAGGGAAGTTTGAAATGAGCATGATGGGAGAGGTGACTTTCTTTCTAGGTCTTCAAATTAAGCAAATTAAGGATGGAACCTTCATAAGTCAAACCAAATATACCAGAGATTTAATGAGAAAAAAAATTGGTATGGAAGAGAAGGCATCAGTGAAGATTCCCATGAACACATCAGTCAAGATGGATATGGATGCGAATGCCAAAGCTGTAGATCAAACCAGATGTAGAGGCTTTATTGGATCATTACTCTATTTGACACCAAGTAGGCCAGACATCACCTTTGATGTAGGTGTATGTGCTAGATTTCAATCTGCACCAAAAGAGAGTCACATGACTACAGCCAAGAGAATCCAAAGATATTTGAAGGGATGTGTTAAGTTGGTTTTTATACCAATGCATTCAATATTCTAGACTAGGATTTTGTGGTGTTTTCGAGTATTTTAGCGTTGTTTGAGTCAAATTCATGTAATTAGTTGTCGTTTGAGAGTCGGGACAAGTCTTGGATGCCGAAATTGATTAAAAACGATGAAAAACGTGGTCGGATAGTGAAAATCGCATTTTACAAGTGAAAAAATGGAAAAATATTGAGCAAGATCGAGCACCGTTAGCGCTAAAACCCCGCGCCCACAGGGTGGGTCGAAACTAGTATAGTGGGCATAATGTTGGTGGGCGCTACAAATTGCTTCAAAGCAAGGGCCGCACGCGCGGTGATTGCGTAAACAATAAAGCAGCGACGCGGCGAAAGATGCAAAGCGCGCTTCGGCGTACCATCCCGTGTTCCCTGCGCAGCAGCGAGCACAATAAAGTAAGCGTAGCGAAAGCAGAATGAGCCAGCAGCAAAGCGGCGCAAGTCATCATCAATGTGGGCAGCAGCGGTCGATTGACCACAATGCCAGAACAGCGTAAGTGGCCTTACGCGGCACGCGATCCGGCGTGAACGTGGGCTTTTATTTCTTTGGGCTTTTTGGATGGATTTTTCAAGGTTTCAAGCCTATAAATAGAAGAAGTGATGTACAAACAAGGGGTTGGACATTTTGGAGAGCATAAGGGACGATTTTGAGCAAGGAGAAAGATTTCGGGACGAGATTTGAAGGCATCTGGAAACAGAGAGGATTCCTCCTTTAATCATTCTGAATTATTTTTCTAGCATCGTTGTTGAACCCTATTGATGTATAATTATTTCTTTATGAGTTTTTGTACATCTATCATGAGCTAAACCCACCTTTCTAGGGGATTGATGTAACTTACGTTTGAACCTATGTTTTCATTTCCAGTTTACGAAATTCGCATATTTATTAATCTATTTGTGTTATTTGATTTGATTGCATCTGAATTATCTGGTCAATAGTTTAGATTGTTTGGCGTGTTTGATTTGACACTCGAGAGAGGTAATTGAACGCCTGACCATAGAATAGCACAACCTAGGGTTTCATAGAACTGAGAGGTTTGTGAATCTTTTGAAGCCTGTAATAGAATATTCATTGAGCAAATTAGGGTTTAATTTATGATTTTTATAAAGATGTCGAAATCAGAATTAGAACCTTGAATCACTTGGCACTCGAGAGAGGAAGTGATAACCGGTAGGAATATTGGCTTATAGATTTATTGGCTTATAGATTGATACCTTGTGATTAATAAACTGGATTTAAAACATAGGGGATAACTAGGTGAAATCAACCCTCTAGAATTTATCTTCTAAGTGTTTGATTAACTGTCATAACCGGTAGGAATATTTGCTTATTTTTAGTTTCATGTTTAGTCTAATAAAAGCTCATATCTTTTTGATTTGTAGATAGAATTAAGCTATTTTAATTATAGTACTTAGAATAAAATTCGATAACAATCCCTATTGGAGACGATAACCCTACTTTCAAAACCTATACTAAAACTTGACACCGTATGCTTGCGATAAGAATTTCGTGAACAAATTTTTGGCGCCGTTGTCGGGGATTGTCTTATCCTATTTTAAACTAATACTATTACCACGTAATCTTAATCTTAATCTAGACTAGTATAGGAATTATAATTTCGTTTTCCTCATTTGATTTGTCTGTTTATGCGAGATTCCAAAGATACTAATTTGCTTCCTTTTGATCCAGAGATTGAAATGACACTTCGAGCAATCCGAACAGCAAAGCGAGCAGAGAATCGAGCAATGGCAGAAGACGGGGAAGATGATAACAACAAAAATTGGGTCGTGAATGTGCCACCATAGCTTGAGGCACCGGAAAGGGCAATCCGGGATTACTTTTTGCCGATCGTGAACCGTAACTACTCCGGGGTGTCGCGCACCATAAATGCGAATAATTTAATTGAAATCGGCCTCATAAGTATGGTTCACAGAATCGGTTTGGGGTGAGTCTAGTGGATGATCCGAATACACATCCGCCACATTCTTGAAATTTGCGACACCATCAAGATGAATGGTGTTACTGATGAGGCCATTCGATTGAGGCTTTTCTCATTTTTACTTCGGGATAAGGCCAGGCAATGGTTACAGACGTTCGCCCCTGGGAGTATTACGAGTTGGGATGATTTGACTCAAAAATTCTTAGCAAAATTTTTCCCTCCCAGCAAGATACTCCAACTAAAGAGCGAGATAGCCCAATTCCAACAGATTGATTTCAAGCCGTTATACTAAGCAGGAACGATTTAAAGATCTGTTCTGCGAAGATACCCACAACATGGCTATGCAGACCGGCGAGAGGGTTCAATATTTCTACAATGGGTTAAATGGGCATACGAGGACGATACTAGATGCGGCCGGGAGGTACATTGATGGCTAAAAACTCCCGAGGCCCTACTTATACTTGAAGAAATGGCCACAAACACATATCAATGGCCCTCCGAGAGGTCATCACCGAAGCCAGTTGTCGGTGTTCTTGAGTTAGATACAATGTCAGCTTTGGCATCTCAAATTTCGAGTCGACAAAGTAATTGGCAATCATGATTACTAGCAACATACCACAGCAACCCGTGCTCCCACCCGCAACCGTTCACGCAGCCGCCACTCAGGAGGCCGAGCAAGTCAATTATGTGAATAACCGGGATTTTAATAACAGAGGTAATCAATTACCAACTCACTACCACCCGACTTCTTTAATCATGAGAATCTCTCTTATAGCAACAATGCAAATGTATCAATCCACCTACAGGTTATCCAAACCATCTAGTTCCAATACACTCGGAGGTGAAAAAAGCGATTTGCTTGAAGAGATGCTCTAACGATTCATCGGAGAGACCAGGAATTGAATGAATAGGAGTGAGGCGCAGATTGGTGGTTTGAATACTAAGATGAGCACAATGGAGGCGCATATTAGGTCGATCGAGACACAAATGGGTCGATTGGCGCATCAGACCGTGAATTCATTGCGTTGCAGGCGGAAACTTCCCAGTAATCTGATACGAGGTTAATCCGAGAGAGCATTTAATGCGCGATTACGTGAAAAAAATGAAGCAAAAAATTCACTGCCCCAAAGAATCACCTATTTATGCAAAACCAAGTGGAATCCAAGAAAACGAAGTTGGAATATTTTGAAACTATCTATCTCAGAGAGGAGTGTAGTGCAATAGTCTAAAGTAAACTACCCTCGTAAAAATGAAGGATCCAAATGAAGTTTCACTATTCCTTGTACTATTGGAGGAGTTTTCTTTGAGAAACCACTTTGTGATCTTGGGTCCAAATGTGAATCTTATATCTCTTTCTAATGTGTGAAGTTTGAGCTCGGGAGGTGAAGCGCCCAATATCACTGCGGTTCATCGATCGATCCATCGCTTTATCCATGGGGAATCATTGAAGACGTATTGGTAAGAATTAATAAATTTATTTTCCTATAGATTTTGTAGTGTTGGGTGAGCGAGGAGAAGAAAATACCTATCATCTTTGGCGACCATTTTAGCTACAACATGGGCTTTGATCGATGTAGAAATGGGGAGCTAACATTGCGGCCGTCGGGGAGAAAGTTGTATACACAATCCATCCAACCAACCAAGGCTAAAATTTGAATTAAATGATGGTAAGCAGATGGTTGGGAATATAGTGAAGACATTGGAGGTTGGGAAGTTTAAGGGCAATGTGGATAACATGCCTATTGGAGCCCCAACTTGAGGATGTCATACCGTCAAGATCAGAACTTAAGCACTTCTTGGGAGGCAACCCAAGCCCCTTTTATTGCTTTCTTAGTTTTAATTTAGTTTAGTAGTTGTTTTTTTTTTTCTGAAATTTTTTGCATTCTTAGGAGTAGTAAGTTGCATCACCCTCCCCTCTTTTTGTGCAAATCCCACATATTCCACTCCATATTCACAAAGGAGCACTCTAACACCACACACACCATCTTGATCTCATCCACTCATTATTTGGTAAGTTTGCAACTTTCCAAACCCCACCCCATGATTTTCCCTTCTTGATGATTTTGTGTGATTGCATTATTGTAGTGTTAGGATAATTGTTGTTGATTTGTGGTTTGTGGATTGGGTGATCATATTAGACTTAGGCTTGGTATTGAATTTTGGGATTGAATTGAGTTATCCATTGCATTTACTATTTTGCCCAAATTCATGCATATGAGGTGTTTGATGAAATGCCCCAATGATAGTTTCACATTGTTTAGTGATATTTTGCATCTCTATGCTTATCTTTTGACATGGCACTATATTTTCTACTTGGGTGCATTATGTATGTGCTTTGATTTTCGATTTCTCACCCATAAGCGAGTTCTTTGGTTCCACGAGTTTTGTTTTTCTTGTCTTCACCTTGCTAGTTGCAAAGATACAGCCAAAAAGGGGTCGGGCGAGGCGAAGCGGGAAGAACAAGACCACACCTCGGAGCATACAAAACGCACGCAGCTTATGCGCTAGGATGCATTGTGAGCTTATACGAGACACCTCATACACGTAGTATTACCACATGACTTACTGAGCCTTCTCTCCTCGACTACAAGGGGAAAGTCCTTTTTCCTACCTCTCCATTGGGGACAATGTCGTTTTATGTTTTGGGGTGCGATGTTTTTTATCCATCGAGTCGAGTCTTGAGTAAAAAAATAAAAAAACAAAAAAAACAATAATAAATAGTCTAGAGTCGAGTCGTGTCATCATAAAACCGTGAAACGCATGACTAAATGAATTTGTTGAATATGAGTTGAGCGGTCAAAAGAGCATGTGTTTGGTGATTTAATCTTCTCTCTATTAATTCCATCTATGTGCTTGACTTTGTTGATTTATTTGGGGATGATGATGTGGTTGAGTGTTTCTTTTATGATCCCACTGATTTTGTCGATCACTAGTCGAGGCGAAATCTGGCGAAGTAACCATGACGAAGTGATTTAGGCCATCTTTGAACAAGCCAGAGCCTAAAATGCCTACCTTTGTATTATATTTTCCCTAGTGTCCCCCTTGAGTCTTATAAACCCATTTCTTTGGTAACCAATCGAATACCCAGCCAAAAATACATGAAAATCTAATTACCCATCACTCATACACACATAGTATAGAAAAATGTTCAAAGGTTGAGGAGGGTATGAAAGAGAAGGGGTATGTATTTTAATTGAATGAAGTTGCCGAGATAAGAAAATATGAAACCCCATGTGTGCAAAAGAATAAGTTTGGGGGTTCGAAAAAAAAAAAGAAAAAAATCAGCGGGATTGGAGGTTCATAAACATTGGGTATGTCAAAAAGTGAAGGGTAGTGCTAATTGATGATTCAAGTGCTAATTGTGTGTTTAGGTGAGTTGAGCTACTTAATCCCATATTTTCCTACCTTACCTACGCCCGCATTACAAGCTTTAAAAGTCCTATTGATCCTTGTGTTACATTAGCCTACATTAGTGGAGATTAGTGTGAAAGACAAGCTGTATGGAGTTCGGTAAGCATCTCATAACTATATTCAGAAAGTGGATCATTTTAAAAACACTTGATTGCGTGAATCTATTTGGATAATGAAAACGGAGTTGGCATGAAAATTCCACCTTCATGATCACTTTGAGAAAATACATGCTTGATTGATAGTAAAACGAAATTTGACGAATGAGTTTGGTTGTGAAGTTTTGCAGTTGGTTTGTTGAGTCAGTCGTCTTCATTTTTGTTTCCTTCATGTTTGTTGATTTTATGGAGTCTGTAATTGCTTGAGAACAAGCAAACATCAAAGTTTGGGGGTATTTGTTAAGATGGTTTTTATACCAATGCATTGAATATTCTAGACTAGAATTTTGCGGTGTTTTTGAGTATTTTAGCGTTGTTTGAGTCAAATTCATGTAGTTAGTTGTCGTTTGAGAGTCGGGACAAGTCTTGGATGCCAAAAATGATTAAAAACGATGCAAAATGTATTTGGACAGTGAAGATCGCATTTTAGAAGTGAAAAAAGGGAAAAATATTGAGCAAGATCGAGCGTTGCAGTGCCAAAAACCCCGCGTCGCAGCGCAGGGGTCGAAAATAGTACAGTGGGCATAATGTTGGCGGGGCGGTGCAGCGCCCAAAGCAAGAGATGCAGCGCCCGGTGATTGGCAACAAGCTTAAGCGGCGTCACGGAATAGAGGCAGACAGCAAGCGCAACTGCAGCGTGCATCCCAAAACTGCAAGCGCACGGACCGGTAAACACAAGAGCAAGAAAGCGGCGTCGATGTTCAGCTAGGCGAGTCTTGACTGCAGCTACCATCAGGTGGGTGCGGTAGCCGCGATTCACCCGGCAATGCCAGTAGAAAAGCGTAAGTAGGCGTGTTCAGACGTTTCATAGAACCGAGAGGTTTATGAATCTTTTGAAGCTTGTAATTGAATATTCATTGAGCAAATTAGGTTTAATTTATGATTTTTTATAGAGATATCAAATCGAATCAGAATCCCTAGAATCACTTGGCACTTTCGAGATGAAGTGATAACTGGTAGGAATATTGGCTTATAGATTGATAACTTGTGATTAATAAAATGGATTGAAAACATAGGGGATAACTAGGTGAAATCAACCTCTAGAATTCATCTTTTAAGTGTTTAATTAATTGCCAGAACAATTTATTTGCTTATTTTGTTTCATTTTTGATACTAATAAAACTCATCTCTTTTCGATTTCTAGATAGAATTAAGCTATTTTAATTATATTACTTAGTATAAAATTCGATAACAATCCTGTGGAGACGATAACCTACTTTCAAAACTTATACTAAAACTTGACATTTGTACGCTTGCAGTAAGAATTTTGCGAACAAGTTATAATATCCAAAGGATGGATGATTGCTAGTCGGTTACTCGGACTTCCAGTACTAGCATGTTGGATGTAAGAGTGACAGAGAAAAGTACATCATGTACCTATCAAATACTGGAAAATAGATTAGTTTCTTGGTTCAACGAGAAACAAATCAATAGCTACATCCACCGCCAAGGCGCACAGTAACAGCTATTGCAGCTTGTTGTGCCCAAGTGTTATGGATGAGGCAACAACTAAGAGACTATGATATAGAAGAAAAGAGATTTCAATTATGTGTGATAACACAAGTCTATTGCGGTAACCTAACCAGATTTACACTAAGAACCAAGCACATTGATATGAGATATCATTTGATCATAAGAGATCATGTTGAAAAAGAAAGATATCACTTTGGAATACATATCAACCGATAAGTAGTCACTAATATATTCACTAAGGCATTAAGTGAATCAAGGTTTGAAGAGCTTAAAAATGAACTAGGATCGATTTAGTTAAGTTAGGTGGGCTTAGAAGACTCAATCAGTGAAAAAGAAAGAGAATTCGAAATCAACAAAGTTTCATTTTTTAGCAAAGTAAAATAGTCAAGACGGCTTAGTCACTATGTCGAGTTAATTTGGACAACCGAAAGTGATAATTATGAGAGAAGAGAAGCGAGTTAAGTCACTTTTGGAAGATAATCGAGTTATTTAAAGAGTCGAATGTTTCGGCGTGACATTAGCAAAGAATTATGGTGTCAATATAAAGTTGTAAACCGTTTAGCCAATGATTGGATATAAATGTTGTTGCATTAAATGTGGAGAAATTAATATGGTATCAAGCTTTTAATCTCAGTTGATCATGATCAACCTTTTGAATTCTAAAAATTCCTTCACATCCCATATATATACTATTTTCATTTTCACTCTCCTCACTTTACACTCATCTCTCTCAAAGCAAAAGCAAGACTTTTCTTTAAACTAAGAAAAACCCCTAGTTCATACGCCGTTGTCACAAAGTTGTTCCTATAAACTTCACATTGGTTGATGGCCCTCCCATGGTGCCATCACCTTCCATGACATGTGATAAGTCACCAGGAATAGTCTGCTCAAAAAAAGGAAAATACCACCGATACCCAATGAAGTCATTAAGACCACTGAGGGTCGTCACCAGAAACAACACGGATGCACGAATGCCGATGAATTGAGACAGTCGAGGCACAAAAGAGCTAAAGATATATTGAAGAAAAAGGTTAAAACTCGGGGATGTGGAGATACCTATTTTTCCGGATGATTTGTTTGTTGACTACTTTTTCCGGAGACTAATGTACTCTTGGAAGGCAGAGTCCGATCTTTCAACATGCAAAATACCATGTCCAAGTCCCAATCGAAGAACTTAGAACTCCTGTTGAAACTACCATGGTCGAATTTGATTTTAACTTTGATGTTGTGTAGCGAGTAAGAGAAGCGATCCTTTGATACTGACTTTCGCAAATCCTTCAAGGCCATCCATAATGAAATTGAAAATATGGAATGAGGTTGTGACACTCAACCAACGTCTTGATAATGCAGAGATATGCAAATATCACATGAGATATTCGAGGAACCATTTTTTAAGAAAAAGGAATGGACAAAAGCGGACATGGAGGCGTGAGTAGGTCACCTATTTCAAATCAAGTATTCACAAAATGGTGATATGGATCTTAGAACGCCAAATTTTAGCGGGGCTTCGAGAGGACCATATCTTGAGGATGGAACAATCACATAAAAGTGACATGGAGTTGTTGAAGACCAACATAAGGGGAAGAACTTAGGAAAATAGCGCCAACAAACGTGCGGAGGTGATGATGCTCCAAATTGAAATGAAGCGATGGCGTTTGAAAGCTAAAAACGTTTTGTGATCCGGTCAGGATCTGTATACTCCAAGAGTCATGATGACATGCCCAATAGAAAAGAT
This sequence comes from Rehmannia glutinosa, assembly GCA_016081115.2. Taxonomy (NCBI): domain Eukaryota; kingdom Viridiplantae; phylum Streptophyta; class Magnoliopsida; order Lamiales; family Orobanchaceae; genus Rehmannia; species Rehmannia glutinosa. The sequence goes on from JABTTQ020000041.1 coordinate 258,007, forward strand.
TGATCTACTCCTTGGAGGAGTTTTCCCTTAAATTTGGCTTTGCCCCTGGTGATGATGCCAAAAGGGGGAAGGAAGTAATAAAGAAGGGTTTAAGGTGAAGGAAAGAAGGAAGGAAGTGAAAGTAATGGGGAAGCGTTGAAATGAAGAAGCGCTCTCGAAGATTATGCTTGCTAAGACCCCCGGCAAGGTAAAGTGACAACTTCAATCCTCGATCGGCTACCCCCAAAAATCCCAGCGTTGAAGAAAGTTGATTTGGCCTTCAAGTCTCGAGAGGCCATTGGCCGAATTTGAAAAGGTAGATGAGAAACATCATGGGAGGATTAAAATCCCAAAGAGCAAAGATGAAGGCCCCCAATTTGGACTATTAAGATTCCCCAACTATAAGACCCTCGTAAGCCATTCGCTGATGTAGGATCTCGAGTCGAGTCTTATAGGAATTTCAATCTCTAGCTGGAAGGATATTTCAAGAATATGACTCAACCCGGGCGTGGCATTATTGGGAGAAAGGACTCGACTTATGGTAAATCGGTGACGGTAAGAAAGCTCAGCAATAAAGAACTACAAAGGCACCCATACGTACACTCCAGGAGAGAAAGGTTTAGTCACTTGTGAGATGGGAAAGGTTAGCGATGAAGTGGCAGAGGTACTCCATCATAGCCGAAACTAAAATTTTGGTATTTTGATCCAGGAGAAGAAGGGATAAACTCCCGGGTTAGGCAAGATACTCTTTCAAACATAGAAGTTGAAAGAAGAAATAATGAAGCCGAGGAGGAGGCAAGAAGAAGAAAATGAAAGGCTCAACCATGAATGGGAAGAAAGGCGGAGGAGAGAAGACCTTTGAGCTAAAACACCACATGAGAAGAAAGAAAGGGAGAAAGAATATAGAAAGAGGAGGAGAGTTGAAGAGGGACGAAGGAGAGCGAGGAAGATGAGAGAAGAAGGAAGAGGAAAATTTGAAGGCTAGTGAACCCTTCAAGATGTATTTTCACTTTATTACAATACACGGGATTGTAAGTTTTCTTAAATAATGATACATTTGTATAGATACATATGTATAAAGCTACATCATTGTATATGTTATACTTTGTAAAGCTCTGTAAAGTGCGATTGTAAGTACAAAAGAATGATATGTTCAAATAAAATTGACATATTCTACATTCTTCTCTTTGTTCTTGACCATTTACTTTGTTGTATTTATTTAAGTTTTGGCATCATCAAAGGGGGAAAATTGTTGAAAACTTTATGTTTAGATTTTGATGATACCTGTAAAACTAGATTAGGGAAGTTAGCACTCCCATGTAATTCAACTTGTAATAGATAAGATTTATAAGTTGGAGTTGTAGTCGGCTAAGTACTCAAGATCAAAGAGAAGACCCAGCTTGTGTCGTGTCGATGTGAAGTGAAGTGAAGACTACTTCTGAAGTGATTGAAAAATCGCCGCGATCAATCGGGCCGATGGCTAAGTCATTCCAAAATGATTTGTAATCGAATGTCAAACGGGTATGCAGACAAATGCTACTTGGAAGAAAGGTGAAAGAGATCCGTTGTTAAGACAAGTCAAGATTTTGCTAGAAATAGGCATGTGCTTTGGAGCCGCCAAAGAATAAAGTTGTTTTTTGAAAGGTGCGAAAAGCAAGGAACCAATGAGATGTACCTCAAAACTGCAGAGATTAAGGAAGGTTGCGAGCAATTAATTCATGGTACGATCCACATCAATCTTGCAAAGACAAGACAAGCTAACAACTTTATGAGTGTGATTTGGAATTTATGTTTATCTCTTCAATGGACATAATTCAAATGTGCCTTTATGAAGCCGAGAAAGCAAGAGAAGAAGGTTACCAAGTTCAACAAGCATACAAGCAATCAAGCACAACCCGCAGAATTTCTCTCAAGCCAAAGAAATCCTCAAGCCAAACTTTCAAAGGTATTGATCCAACACACTCGGTGAAGGAAAGATTACTTCAGAGTTGGAGAAGAGTGACTAAAGTAATTACCCTATCCTCAGGCATTATAAAACTACTTGTGTCTTATTTATTTTTCAAAGACACTTTAATTCTTGCATTTATTTTATAATCACAGTGATATAGTTAAACTTGCTAAAGTCTCATTGATAATAACCATTACTAAAATAAGTTTTGAAAAAAGTGCTTAAATTCATAAAGGTGAAACGTCTTCACGACAAAAACAAATCAACTCGGAGTTTTCTAAATGTTAGCTAAAAATAGCTTAAGTCATACTTTCAACACTCACTCAGTGCATTGGTGGGTAACTTTTTGTTGTGTAACTCAACAGCTAATCCTCAAAGGGGAACAGCTAATTTGAGTTGACTACTAAATATATTTTAAAAGGACTAAAATGAAAAGTTTAGTGGGATTTATTCAACCCCTGGGCCTACGGAGTTTTAAAACATAACCAATATGTATCTTGTATTGTGGTCGAAATAATATTGCATATTATTTAATGTTTAAGTAAAAATTGAATTTAGGTAATTCTCACTCAAAAAACGGTTTACAAATTTTCCATTTAGAGTCATAAAATTTTCCATTATTACTTTAATGCAATTACATTTTAGTATTGGATGTAATCCTCTATTCTGCAATTTAAAAATGATTACAAGTGAAATCGGGGCGTAGCTAGGGGCACCAGGCCCCCAAATTTTTTTTTGTTTTTTTATGTGGAAAAATTGGAAAAAATTATATATGTTTTTAAGGAAAAAATATAATTGAGCTAGGGGAAAAATTTGGGCCGAGGGTAACCGGTCGTCTTTGTCGCTACGCCCGAAAGTGAAATAATCCATGCATTTATGTGAGTATTCTATGTTTGCATATGTATCGTGTACATTCTATTTTGTTGTCAATTGTTGCAATCTGTAAGCATTCAATAACTCTTTATTTGTAGGATTGTCAAAAGAAAATAAGACTTCATTTGGATTGATGGATTTGAAACTTTGGATAAAATCCATAATAACAAATTTATAACTTGGGTGTTTGGGTAGTCTCTTGGTGGTAGGATTTCAAATCCCTACTCCTCATTATTATGAGCCTACTTTTCAAGTCGATGTTGTGAATTTCAAATCCACTATTATAGAGTCATTTTGAAATCCTTTGGAAGTCCCATAAATGCTTAATCAGAATATTTTCTGGGCTGCATCTATGTTGATTCCAAAATGCATTTGTTAAGGTCACTCTTATTTAAGGCGATTGAGTTAAAGTAAACTTCTAATCTCAAATTTATCGATCGTATCATCGCCTTGTGCAGCCAACT